>CAKKOB020000123.1:0-24933 GCA_918844115.2 Phlebotomus perniciosus | reverse complement strand
GTTTGATGAAATTTTTTAACAACTTTTTGAAAAAGTTTTTTAGAACTCGTCTAAAAGTGGTCTAAAAGTGTTGGAAATTCAAAGACCTTTCCAATGAATACCCACATGATGGGGTAAAGACTCGAGAACAACTTCCGGTTTAAAACTGGTTAAAACCCGGTTTAAGTTTAAACCGGTTTAGGATTGTAGGAAATTCAAAGGCCTATCCTTTGAGTACCCACATGATGGGTTTGGAGCAAACAAAACCCCTGAAAAGAGAATTTGGTTTTCGAGATATACCAAAAAATATGTTTTTATAGGGGAAAGGGGGGCTTTTAGAAAAATGAAGGGCCTGGTCCTGATCCCAGAGTCGACTTTAGGGGGGTCTCCTGAAGACTCGAAGTCAGATCAATAACAGATGGATAAACATTTGGATTGTAGTATATTGCCATTTTTGTTGGCAATAAAACATTTAAATACATAAAAAGCAAAATTCCTATTGGATTCTATCACAAATTCTGAAGAATTCATTATGGAGAACGCATATGGCCCTAGCCGCCGCGCGCCAAAGTGTGATAGTGTCATTATGGAGAAACTCCAGTGGAACTTATAATAGAATTCTTCAGACATTTCTATGGGGCAAGCCAGTGGAATTCCAGTTGAAGATCCACGGACACGTCCTTATTAATATGTTTCTTTTAAATCTAGCAAATTTCCTATTTGCCAAAGGGGTTTCAATAATCAATCCCTGACAACCAATAACCCTTTCAGCAGGTATGTAAAAAAAATGTAACATATTTTTTTACCATAAAATTGAGGCTAATATGGCAGAGATACGATTAAAATTGCTCACGTGTGGAATCAATTTTTCAACTAGGACGTCGCGCTGTGTAAAGTATAGAAAATCACCTTGAATTACTTGTGCTACCGGTGCTACCGCAATAGCAGTCAATAAAGCGCCACTTTAATGCGATGCTATGATAAGGCAATACCGGTGCCAGTTCATTGAAATGCGATCATAAATCCGTCACGCCATCATGTTTACAGGGCTGTGATTCGCTGAGCGGCACAATGTGTCTCTTCGATATGAATATAGCAAATGGTGAGTTTTCGCATCGGATGACCGGCGACTGGTTGACAGTGTAGGATTACACTCTGGGGGCCTTCGGGCGTGCCCCCTCATCGGGGTTGAGGGAGTGAGAGGGCAAACAAAATTAAATTACCGCCCCCAGGGTTTGGGGCGAGGATATACAGCACAATTTCTGATTTACCCTACAATTGACAATGGCCTGGAGAGGAGCGGAGCTACCTTTTCCGAAATAGCACATTCATCAAGTCCTCAAGTGGGTGGCCACACCCTTGGCTGCCACGGGTGGCAGAGAAACAAAGAGAGAAAAATTTTTCGGGAGCATGTGACGGATGTCAGTGGAGAGACTTCCGAGATGGCTGGGGCTATATCCGTCAACTTAGCATGGGTCTGTCAACTTTCCGAAATGGGGGAGGACGTGCGAGTGAGCTCTAGGAAAAAGTGTACAACCGACATGTTTCCAATGTGGTTTATTTGGTTGAGAGAACATGGGATTGGATTTTCCACGCTGGTACGCTAATTTGCATTTTGTGAGCTCAGCCATGGGTTGCCGCTAAACCTCTGATAGCTGATGGTCGTCGTCATGTCTTTTTTGCTGCCATCAGAACTCTCCAAAGAGCTGTAGCTCTTCCCCTAACTCTAACTCCTCGTATGGGCAAATTTAAATAAATTTCAACAAATTTATTTTATAGGCCATCTTAAGGAGATTAGATTTGATATAATGAAAAAGAATTGTTTCTCGCCAGTATTTTATCCACTCACATTCCGTATCATTCATTCAGTACATGCGGGGGAGAAGGGTGGCCGGGCGCCCCACCCTCACATCTTCAAGTATGTTTGTATATAGCAGTGGGTAGTACCAAAAAACATTATTTCGATGGTGAAAGAGGCATTTATCACGCGTCCTGACACTTATGCGGAAATATTTTATGATTACTTGATTACCTCGCCATCAGATATTGCACCCTTCCTCCCTCGACGTCCACAACTCTCTCCTGTATATATTCTCTTAGCATTCCCATCCTTGTGTGTTATATATCTTTTGAAGAGAAAGACGATGATGATCTCGATGCTCCGTGAGTTGGAAAATCACTCTGTCTTGTCCTTTAAGGGGGACTCAACATGATTTCCGAAGAAATTTACAGCACGGATTTCACCCCAAGGGGCACTTAACTCCGTAAACACAGACTATGTAGAGAGCATTCTTGCTAATCCCCGGATTAACAAATACACAATAATGACTGTCGTTATGAAAACAAAACTTATCGATTAACACTAGATTAACCTTAAGGGGTCATTTTGATCACTTTTGTCATTTAAATGTAATTTTTGAAATAAGAAGTTTCGCAAAGAGCTCCAACAAGAATCATTTCTTTTATTAAGAAGTGTCAAGATTTTTTTCAATTAATTTCCAATCCCTTATATTGTGGAGGGTGTATTGATTTGAGTTATAAGAACCATAATTGAACTACTTCTTTGTTATACTCATATACTTAAGAAACTGTGATGTTGCGGCAAGTAAAGGTACTGTCTAAAAGAAGCTCACGTAAGGTTTCAAAGTGATAAGGGTGTAACTTGCACCTGTTCCTATATTGCACGTCCACTAATGAATTCCCTCCCCAAACATCTAACTGCACTTTTACGGCGCTTCTTTTTAATACCAGTTCAGACTCTCCTCTTATCTACGAGCACCACAAGTACTTACTTTCAGGTTTGTTTGGTAGTTTACTTTTTTTTTTAACTACCTCCGTCCTTTTTTCCTCCACTTGAGATTTCACAGTGGAAAGGTGGATGAAAAGTAATATCGAGGGGCAAAACGTGATTCCGTCTGAGTAATTCTGGAAGTCCAGAAAAATTACACAACCACAGTCATTGCCTTAATTGGTGCAATTTTAAATTAGTTATCCTCCCTCTCTGTTTCTCTTTAGCAAATTGCAACTATTTTCAATTACAGCGAAAATTCCAATGATTGTGCTCTTTTGCATGTTGTTTCGACCCTGATGGTAGAAAAAAACTGGAGATCATCATCAATGTCAGTGCTTGAGAAGAGGGCGACTTGCTGCTTGAAAAGTGAAGAAAATATATAGCACGCCTCACAATATGCTTCCATTGAGAAAAGTCAAGATTTATCGCAAAGAAGAAGAGTGGCGCCAGGAAATCGGTCAGTGTTTTCATGGTAAGTGGCAAAAAGATATTTTCTCGCAGCATTTTTGTAAAATGGAAGATAAAACTATGATGATGTAGCTTTCAAATGATGTAAAAAAAATCTGCTTGAGAACAGAGCACTAATGTTTAAAGGTATTATCAGACAATTGGATTTAAATGGCAATAGAAAAGAGAATGAAAAATTATACGTATGTTGCAAACAGTACCGGAGATACTCATATTGCAATTAAAAATCCATTGAAACCATTAAATAAACTTTTAATTCAATGTAATTGTTTTGGACAGGTCAGATGGGTCACAAAATCATGTATGTAGATATATTATAGTTACACCGAAATTAAAAAAAGCTTTAGGGTAATCTACAAAAGCTCAGCAAAATTTGAAAAAGCTTGTCGTTAAAGCTTTTATGAAGGGGGAGATATTATGTTCAGAAAGACGCACACCACTTCCAGCACTTCAACATTTTGTAGAAAAACTCTTCAAAGCTCCAATTCGAAAGCTTTGATGAGGTTTATCCCATCAATTTTATTTTCTATACTAATGTATTATATAATAAAAATTTCTAAAGGAAGCTTTCTAGTGCTTTCTGTGAAAGCTTTCTAAAAATGCTTTGAAACATAGACTTTAATGAAAGCTTAAACACATTCTAAAAAAGCTTTCTAAGAAAAGTTTCTAAAGCTTAATAAGGAAAGTATCACTAGAAAGCTTTCTAGAAACTTTTCAAAAAGCTTTCTAAGAAAGATTTTTAAAGTTTTTTAAGAAAGCTATCTAAAGCTTTCTAATAAGGTTTCCAGAGCTTTTTAAGAGAGGTTTTTAAGAAGGCTTTCTAAAAAAGGTTTCTAAAGCTTTCTAAAAGTTTCTACTAAGAAAAGTTTCTAAAGCTTTCTCGATTTTCCAAAATTTTCTAAGAGCTCTTTAAAATATTCTAAAGTTCTGGATGATCTTCCTAAAGCTCTTGTTCTTCCTTGGATGCTTTCAAAAGTTCTTAGCACTTCCACTTTATTTCTAAAAGCTCTCGCGCACTTCCGCTCAAATGTACATCTCTTCTGATCATAATATCCCCCCTTGGCTTTTTTAGTTTTATTTATTGAATGCTCATAAATATCTGGAAAAGTTCTGCAGCAATTTTTTAGACTGTATTAATTTTTGTAATTTTCTTCAAGATTCGGAAATTTATGATACATAAAAGCTCTACGCAAAAATATCCGTTGTATTCAATTATACAATATTATTATTATAAATTAATAAATTACAAATATTTCAAGAAATTAAAAATGAATAAATTTCTCAAGTTTTAATGTATTAAATATGGAAAGTTTATAATTAGTCCTCATAAATAAAGTGTTATCCGTCGCTACACGTTTTTAATCGAAAGGACTTTCAATTGATCAGAAATATCTGTAATATTGATTACATAAAGAGGCTTAATTTATCTGGACTCCAACCCAACTCTCTCTCTCTCTTTCTGTAAAAATTCCCTTTTAATTAAAATTAAAGCCCTTGATGAATTGATGCCCAAAAGGGTAATTGGGAAAAATTTCAAAGCTCTATGAACTTCCCCTGACCCCCTATCAGGAGTCGGGTATGCAATGTAAAATTTGGTGTGTGAATAATTCAACGAGAGTGGCCAGAGTGGGCTATAAATTGACTCCGTTAACTATTCATTGAATTTTCCGTGAGACGTGGTGGTCTTTTCTCCATGCTTCTGGCTCATTCATGTGGGTTTGATCGGTTGCGCGGGAAAAACAGGTGGAGATGCCCCAAAACTCCTCTAAATCGATTCACTCGCACTGCAAACAATCATGAATTTATAATTTTCCATCAGATTCGTCGAATCGCGGAAGTGCTCAATATTAGATTGGCCTGAGCCAATCGAGATGATCCTCTCTCCCATCAATGTCATGTCATTTGCCTCAACTCTGTGCACAATAAATTGCAAAATCTGTTTTCGACTGTTAATCAATATCGGGCGCGTGTGTTTTTTTTTTCACCTACACACTTTTAGCATGATTCGACAGAAAGAAATGCTCCATGAGGGGCACTCTTTTCAATCTCTCCTCCCTTGCGAGTATAAGATTATAGTGATGGCTTTTTTCTTCGTCGTCACGGCAAAACACCTTTCCATTCCCATTAATCAGATTTTCAAACCCGGGAAGGGAATCCTTGACGCTATCGATGCTGTGAGTGTCATTTATTCTTAAGGCGCTCGAAGTGGCGGAAAATTAGATGAGAAATACTTTCTCCTCAAACACTTTCACTCCACTTTGTGGGTGCCGAGACAAGTTT
Source organism: Phlebotomus perniciosus (assembly GCA_918844115.2). Classification (NCBI taxonomy): domain Eukaryota; kingdom Metazoa; phylum Arthropoda; class Insecta; order Diptera; family Psychodidae; genus Phlebotomus; species Phlebotomus perniciosus. The sequence continues at coordinate 19,415 of CAKKOB020000123.1, read as the reverse complement.
GGAATTTTATCCAGAATGGTAATGACGTCGTTGATGATGATGACGAATGCGATATTTCAAAAATTTCACAATTTATCGGACTCTGTCGAGTCATGGTCATATTGAAAAGCGTGCGGGGGGAGGCGATGGATTTTGCCGATGGATTGTGGTGAGAAAAAAGGGCCTCCCAGTTGAAAGGCTAAATGGTGTAATTCCACTCTTCAATGCCCCATCGAGCGGTTTTTCTTGCCTCCAAACTTTTTTCCCGCATTTCCTTCCATGACGCGTACAATTGCTGTGGCGATAAAATATGTGGGGAAAAAGGGCGGACAATTTAGAGTTGGGATTTTTTGAAACTCTGGGCGTCCAAAAATGGCCAAAATATTTAAATTTTCACAACATTTCATTGCTGTGACAATTGATTTAACTTCCTCAATGGCAATTTTAAACCAGAAAAAGTCGTTAAAAGAAGGGTTATCATAAGCGTTATAAATCAGTCGGTACCTTTCCTCTTTGTCTTGGTTTCGGTGGTAAAAATATATAAGCACAAATATCTAGGAGGTCATTGTATTTGCATTAATTTGCAATTTATCTAAATAACTTTATTTTGGGTGTGCAAGAGGGAAGATTTACTGAACAGTAGATATACGGAGAAAGATTTTCCTAACTGAAATTTAAGGGGTAAAACTTTGTGGTGCCGTCTCTTTGAAAAGAGAAATCTCTCCTGGTTTAAGCGCAAACTTTTCTTAAGACTCCATTGTCCTTTAAAATATTTTCTGATCGAAGAATTAAATAATATTAAAGCCCACGGAATATCCCTTTCCCTCCTTTATAATCCTCAAATTGTACAATTCTTGTAATAAAAAGGTTCATATCGCACGTCCACGATTAAAGTGGCGGATCTAGATAGGGATTTACATGTAATAGACGTCACTTTAATCCTGTACGTGCGATATATAGTTTTATCGCAGGCAATTGTTGTTTTGGAAACTTCTACTTGGCAATAAATGACACTATCAGTGATAATTAGCTAATAAGTGCAGTTTTAGGAGCCAGATTGAGATAATCAGTATGTCTGATTTTGGCTAACGAATGTCGTATAGAGAAGGAGTACGGCAATAAATTTACCGAGTCAGCAGGATTGACGTCTATAAATCTGCCAGTGTTGTCACTCGTTCCTTTGGCACAATTACTAAGAAGTTTTTCCACCACTCCATACCCACTCATGGCTGCTGCTTAAGCCTCACAATTATTCTCTTGCTATCTCACACGGGAATATTTATTTGTTAAGGGCACATGAATAATTAAGCACTTTCCAGGCGCGTGGATTATCAGTTACCCAGAGAGTCGCACATAGTCTCAAAAGTGTGTCTTGGAGTCTGACAATCAGATAAATTGTCATGGTAATTTATACGGTATTGATTTTGACGAATAGCATCCCAAAATATTGATAACAGTGCGGCAGAAATATCTCCCTCCCAGCAGGAAAATGCATGAAATATGAGATGTGGGGCTAACAATCGGAAGCCGATAGGCACAAAGATAGACGTAGAATATTTCCAAAAATTTATAAATTATGTATCAGTATCCGGTCATGGACTATAATTGACAGGTTCTTCTGCATCGTATCAATTCCATCATGCATAGCATCTAACCAGAGAATCTCGATGATGAAGAGAAAGCCAGAAGGTGAATGAAAACAGTTTTCCACCCCAAATGAGAAACATGAGGAAGCAAACAAAATATCAGATGGAAATGGGCTTTTCTTCTTGCCTCAGGCTACAAAGGACATTTTCCATATGACATTCAATTTATACGGCAGCAGAAGAGACTTCGAGCGAATTTATGACCAATTTTTCCGGACTTGAAGTTGGAGCAGAATAAATATTATAATAGATAAATATTTAGAGAACTATATACACTTCATTCTGTCCACTTTCTCACAAATCCTCATGAAATTTCCTTCATGGTGAAGAGCCCCTACAGCACAAAAAGCGGAATGAATTAATATTTTGATTAAATTGATATATGGATTCATATGAAAATACACTTTTCTCGAGAATTGGGAGCTCTTGTGGTTCTTGAAGCAAAGGCAACATAAATGCTTAATAATGGCTTCAAAATTATATATCAGAATTTGTGTTGGTAAGATATTCGTAAGCATAAAATAGGATGAAATGTCAATAAGATGTGGATATTTTATGAAAGAAGCTTCTTATTCAAGCACAATGGGCAGCAATGTAATGTAATTCATTATTTAATAAGAAGAACAATTTATAAATCATGATATAAATAGGAAAACAAAAATTAGGCCAAGGAAGTGGGGGAAAACATGGTTAGAAGTGGGTGTACTTGAATATCAAGGGCAGGTACATATTTAGAAATGGAATTGATAAATATAACTTGAGTATTTTAAAAGTCAAAGAAAATTAAGAGCTCTGGAGAATTGTTTTTATCTGTAGTAAAATTTTTTATTAAGTTGAAAGTGATTATAAATTAAAATAAAATAGAACCTCTAGAAAATTGCAAAAAGCTCCCGAACTTTAAGCGCTTTTAAGTGCTTTAAGCGCTTTTTTATGGCGCTGTCAGACGTCACCAGTTCAGTCAACATTTTCTTACTATTGAAAAGCTATTTAATGGCATATTCCAGTATAAAATCATCAAATTTCCACTCAAATCCTGTCTGTTTTTCATTACTGAAGACTCTGTAAAGGGAGTTTTCTTGAAAAAATCAATTATTATTGAAGGAAATGCCGTTCAACAGAAGTTTAAGTATACTTAAAATAATTGATTAATCGCCTGATTCTGTTTAACGGCATTTTCTGCACTAATATTTAGTTTTTCCCGAAAATTCGTTCTACAGATTCTTCAGTAATGAAAAACAGACAGGATTTAAGTGGAAATTTGATGATTTTCCACTGGAAAATGCTATTAAATAGCTTTTCAACCGTAAGAATCTGTTGACTGAACTGTTGACGTCTGACAGCGCCATAGGTGGATCATTTCTTGTGTTTCTCGGGTTTCTCATGTTTTTGTGAACCGTTTCTCGAGCCAATCGAAAAGGGATTCTCTATCTAGTTAAATTTTCTGAGAGCTTTACTGGTTTTGTGTTAGGCATTTTTCTTCTGACGAGTAAGACAAACCTTAAAATTTCTTCTACATGTTCTTCTATCTTAAATATACAATTTATGCGACTTCCCCAGACTTCCCCTACACATCGCAGTGAAAGTCTGTCTTTGAGCAGTGAACCACATATTCAACACACAATTATTACTGTGTTTGATTGGTTAACCACATTTTCATGCATGGCGTACATGTATCTGAATAAATTAATAACTATAATATCATCTCAACTGACATCTCTATCGTCTCAGGGCGGGATGTTGATTTTGTGTCTTGGGATGAATTTCCCATGAATCGCGAAGTGAATAATGAGTCTTCTATATTGTACTCACTTTCCTTCACTTTATCTCTTTGTTTAGTTGTGGCTTTTTGCCGGTGTTTCCCATGATACTACTCGGTACAGCATTGTTCCTATTTATCGGAATGTTCAGATGTGACGATGTGAATGTTTCCCATCGACCTTATAGTAGATTTCATGTGTTATTTTATTGTCACACACTTTCTTCCCGCTTTCAGCATTCGACCCCTCGCCAAACCCCTTTGCTACATATATACATACATATTTATGATGTGCGAGATGGGAGCAGTTTTGACATGTTCCACAACATATATTCGCCACCATATAGCAAATACTGAGGGTTTGAAAGAGAGTTTAGAATTCTCTTGCTGTGTGAAATAGCTTATTGACTATCTCAGAGAAGTGAAAACGAGTGGGTGTGAGGAAATGTGAACCCATGGTGCAAAATGAGAGTTTGTGGCAAAACAAAAGGGGTTGGAGAGAAACAAGTACTATATACTACCCTCTTGTGCACTGCCACGGATATATGTTAGACTTTTCTTTATGGTGAATCGTCTTCCGCCCACTATATTTTAGACTCCAATACAATGTGTATTGTAATAGATAAATAAAATGGTGAAGTGGTACAAGAACATCTCTTGAGAGTGGAGGATAATTCCGAAAAGGGCTTAGATTAATGATTCTCCTACGAGATGGCTCCGACAGTTCCTCCTAGTTATTTCTTGCATCTCATACAAAGAGAACATCGTTGATGCTTTTCACCCATAGGCCAGACTTGAATCGGTCTAACCCAGCAGATGAGAGATAAGACCGATTTTCAATTAAGGGGAGAACTATCAAGAAAATGAAAAACCTGAATACGTTTTGGAAAACTCATGCTTTAATCAGGAAACAAAGTCAAGTTATTGGCTCAAATGAACTTGTTATAGTCAGAATGTTAATGATATGACTGAAACTTCTTCCCTTGGTCGTGTTTGCCTCATAATTTTGCACCGAAATCTTCATTATTTTCCTTATGTCAGACCCTTTCAGGATAATCAAGGCAATCCTCATCTCAATTTAACCCAACTCTGGACTCTGCTTCTGGGCGCTCAACTCAATATTTGTCTCAATGTTGTCTCACATGTATGTATGTGAATGGAATATTGGAAACATTTCCGTTTGGCAAATTGATGTGTATCTTTTCTGAGGCAAAAGAGGGATACTATTATATCGGGACAGAGAACACCTCCCTTACACCATATTCGCAGTTTGGGGAGGGCGAATTTCTCCTGTGATGTCTCAAGCATGTCGAGAGAAAATGTCAGATGTTCTATACTGGTTGGGTAAAGTGGGTGAAGTGGATGTTGCAATATGTTAAGACATAGAGGATGCTGAATTAAATTCAATTTGAAAGTTAAGACGGTGCGGGTGGCTTGTAATTTATTTTTCACAATGACTAATGCATTCCCACATACACGTAATACCTTTCTGACATGTCGAACAGGCGGAGGGTTGTTTTCACGCGTGGTTATTGTACATGGAACACCATGTATATGTTCTCCCAGAATCCCACATTTCATTCTAAAGATTGTGGTTGAATGATGACTGAATGGCAATGCAATTTAACATGGAGTATCTTTCGGTTTGAAGCTCAGTCTTCTTTTGCCAAAGCTGAGCGAAGACTTTGAAAGTTCAGTGTTTTTCTAAGCCACAAGAAAATCAGTTTGCAACTATCTGATATGTTATAAGTTGATCCCGAGATTTGGAAGAGTATTAATGGGTCACTGCACTTTATAAAATATTGTATTATATATTATATATAGCTTAGCTATGTTATATTCCAATAGAGGAGAAATATAATATAAAACGAATCCTTATGAAAAGAAATCAAGTTCAATCAATATACCTTTGGTGAAATTTCACTTGAGAGACTTCAAATATTGTGAAAGGGCTTAATATGAAATAAAAATTCATAGTCGTGTGACAACAGCACAATAATACAAATCATACTTATTGTGTCGGATAAAATGCTATGGGGTATATATGTATATGTCTCCAGCAGTCAGAGTTTCTGAAAGGATCAGTGCGCGGGAGGCGAGTCAATTGAAAGGATGCAGAGTCCTTGAGAAATACTCTGAACCCTTTGCTTTCAGGATAAAAGGAGCGACTCTGACATGCTGGGTAAGAGGGAGCATCTTGTAATCTATTTATGGAGAATTGCGATTGAAAGTCGCGCATTTTTCTTCTGAATAGCTTATGCGTTGGTGCTACATTTTAGGGGCATCCATTATGCTTTATTGCCTTATCTTGGGGGATTCTATTGTGCATACGAAGAAATGCTAAAATGAAGAGTTTAGCAATATTGGCAAAATGTTGTCAATAAGAAATTTCTCGAGTGAATTAAATATTTTACGTCATGAGAAATAAAATAAAGCTCCATATATTATGTGCTTAATTTTCCACATACGCTTTGGCGATGGCAGAAAGAATGGACGACAGCAGTGGGTGATAAATAAAGTTCCCCATCAGATGAAAGCTTTTCTCCCATTTCATTGAAAAAGCTTCTTCGGAGAACGTTGGTCCAAAGCAAGGTTCAAAAATTGCTAAATTAGGTGTATTTAAATCCAATTAAGCATAAAAGGAATTTTTTTCCATGATTTCTCGCTGAATTAGAGTCAGAAAATTCATCATGATGTTCAACTGAGGCGTTGCCATAAAACTCTCTGAGTGTTTCGCGTTAATCAAATTTTCGTCGCTGCTGAGCATTCAATTAGGAGTGTTTGCAATAAAATAAAATTTTGATACAATACATCAAATTAATGCCCGTGCAAAATGTATGAAAATGTGTGTGTGTGTCAATTGAATTCGTCCAATAAAGTGAATGGGAGAACACAATGCAGATCCAGGAGGATGTGACACAAAAGAGGAAGACACTGAAGGATGGCACAAGATGATGAAGAGAGATCCTTCCATTATTTGCAAAATACCATCCTGTGAGGGATGATTAAAAGGGAAGGGTGACAATGACTGAGATGTCATGGTGTATCCTCTACCGCACTGTCTAAAGGGGTAATTTTACATTAAAATCATGGGGATGAATGTCGTCTTTTCACCATGATTTTCCTTAACGTACAAGTCTGTCTCGAGACATCGTGTACAACGCCCCACCAAGAGGTGAAATGACCTATTTACGGAATTTAATTTTCAACGTCATCTCCCAAACACGTCACACACTTTATGTATGCATGTGTGTGGGACAAACCATAAGATAATGATAATACACCTCTCTTTCATAATCTCATTGACTTTAATGCAATTTGCCTTTATTATTTTTACTATAAACTCGCACATATTCACGAGGCACATCATGCAAAGTGCTTTGAAGAATTTTTTAATAAGAAAAGTCTTCTACGGAGGATGCACCACGTACATAGGAGTCATTTTGCATCAAGTACCAATAAATAGCACATGATGTTGCATGTTGATTCAATAAAAGCTTACAAGAGTGTAAGTATTTCCGTATGAAGAACCAAGGTGATTAAACGTGGTATTTTTATTCAAGATATAGGTGAAGTACAATCAAATAATATTAAAATGCAGTAAAATTTCTTATTGCTTTTAGTAATTATGTGAAAATTAAATGATTTTTATTTAAAATAGCGTAAGGTGATCTAAAATACAAAATAAATGAAGCGCCTCAGTATTTATTCAAGGCTTCAAAATATTTCCAACAAACCTAGAAAGTTCTCATGAAATTTAATCGTTTTTGAAACATTCGTAGGAATTCCGTATTGAATTTCATTGGTATGAAATTTCCTAGAATTTCTGCTGAAAATCCAATAGAACTTCCCAATCAAATCGTAACTTAAATGTGAGCTTTTAATTGGTGCATTTGTCACAAAATCTGCCATATAGATCGCTTAAAATTGGATTGTTTCGTATAGTTAATATAATTTTCATTGGACAGAAACACAATAAACCCAATTTCCGCTTAAAACTGCTTAATAATTGCTCTTCTTATTTATCGTTGACACGAAGAAGAGGGAAACCATTTAGTCAGAAGCATGAGTATGAACTCTGGTGGGCAGTATTGGATGGCAAGAAGAAATGTGTGTACTCTTGGTAATTAAAATCTCATGGTATAAGTGTTTTCACAAGCAATAAAAATAGTTTTTCTGCGAGTCGAAAGTGAGAAAAAAGTCATTAGACTATAAAATGTTTCGAGCAGTTAGCATTTGCGCGCATCTTGGGTGTTGAGTTGGGAGAGAGAAAGTTGTGTGGAGGGGAAGAAAAAAAATCTCTTCCAGAAGAAGATAAAGTATTTTTAAAAGAAAACATTTTATCGACTGTTTTCCAAGCCATTTCGAAGAAGATTGAGAACTGCTTCACCCTTCTATTTTATGGTAAACAGATAGCTTTATGCGCACTTCCCATCTTTTATAACTTTTGTGAACAAGTGTAAAATATTTACAAAATATCGAAAAAGAGACTTTAATACGGGATTGGCGGCAAAGGGATTCCTTCAATCCATAGTCAAAACTCCTCCATTAAATTCGGAAAAGGGAAAATATTTGGGAAACACGATATCCCTCTTTGTGGATTTTGTAATCAAAACTTTTCTAATGAGCGAATTGGCGGAGTATAATGTCTCTACAGAAAGGGATGGCTGATGTTACAAGGGTTGAAGAAAAATATCTAGGTAATCTGAAGGTGTTTTCCGCATGGTTTTACTTTCACGCCAATTTTATGTGAAAATTTAAATATAACATTTGGTTAGGGAAACGGCAATAACTCAATCGATAACATAAAATAACAATCAAGCTGATAAAATTGATTGAAATTATTAAGGATTGATTTATGATTACATGAGAGATTTTGCGATATTGAATAATATTGCATTCTACGAATTTTCAATTAATTGCAATATGTCATACAATCCCCAACAGATTTGTAATGGATATTTTATTTCAATAAAACAGAATAATCACATTTTATTATTTCGTAATTCCGAAAATTGGGGAAAGCCTGGTGAAAATGTATATTTTTTGGGTCAATTTTTGTCGCTTACCTCCTGCAGGTGCTACAATTGTAAAGAGATGGGCCACGATGAGGGCCCTCACTGGGGCCAAAGCGTACATGGCTGCTAGAGGTATAGACGACACTGCACAGGTGACACTCTCATTGCCATTTGTTCCTTTTCAGTGACTGTTGAATATTTTCCTATTAAACCGGCGCGTGATGAAGAAAAAAATCTATCCCTCTTTTCGCGATTGCTTCTCAACGACACACCTAATTTCCCATCAAACGCTCATTCAGTATCATCTCCTTGCCACAATTTTCACGCAAAAAAATATGAATTCAATACTGGAAAGGTGTCCTCTTCTATCGTCTTGGTGCTTGCCACTCGACAACTTTTATCACCTCATTATGTCTTACCTGGAAAGAGATTGAAAAGAAGCAGAGAGAAAATATGAATAAATGGATAATAATTTTCCAGCATTTTATATTGATCTATTTCGCAAATGTCACCCCCATTGAACAGGTAAAATGTCCCACCCACCGCCCACCACCACCCCCCAACTCAATCGATTACAGAGAGGAGAGTGTAAGTGACGATTGACTTTCCAACAAAGAATCTAATTAAATATGGAGATGTTAAGGGAGAATTTATTGAAGGTAATATTGCTATGGAATGGGACTTCCAATCAACTTTATGAGATGTCAATTAGAAGATTCAGAGGGACTCGTCGAATTAAAATTCTAAATTGTAGAATTTTCATTAGCATTTTATTAGCAAATTTGCTCTGACGTTGCTCTGAGCCTTTTATTTTCCATCTCCTCCTTTTACATGCCATGTATCACAAAAATATCTCGTTAATATTCTTTCAGGGACTTTATCATGGCAGTGAGTCCAAGTAAAATATTGAGGGGGTGAGTTCAACGAAAAAAAAACCGTCCCTTTGATGGAATATTCTGCACATACACCGTGTTTTTAGCTATATTGCTCTATTGACAGGGCGAGTGTTTGCAAAATGACGTGAATATTCAACTCGTTTCTCATGCAGAAGGCATTAAAAAGCATGTATGTTGTACGGATCATAAACTAAAAGGGATAAAATAGTCACTTTGATGATTTTAGGATGAAAAATCAACGGGAAAATGGTCAGAGCACACATCATATATGTTTACTCACTAAATATGCATAAGTTGTATATATTTTTGTAAATAACTATACTCTTGTCGAATCTTCTCGGGTTTTTTTATGAGAAAAATAATATTGAGGTCAAGGGGGAGATAATATGGTCAAAAAGACGTACACCACTTCCAGAACTCCCATATTATGTAAAAAAGCTCCCCCAAGCTCTTATTCGGAATTTTTGGGAGCTTTCATCTAATCAAATTTATATTCCAAATACTAGGTAAAGCTTTCTAAAGCTTTTTTCTTAAGTTTTATAAAACTTTCTTTATAAACTAAGAAAGCTTTCTAAAGCTCTTTAGGTAAGCCTTCCAAAGTTTTTAAAGGCAAGTTTCTACGACTTTTTAAAAAGCTTTCTTAAGCTGTGTAAGAAAGTTTTCTAAATCTTTTCATGAAAGCTTTCTAAGGCTGTTTAAGAAAGCTTTTTAAGATAGGTAGGTATTTAGGTATAGGTATTTATTTTGATTGATGCCCAGAGTTATAAAAAACATGTACAGGACTATATGTAGCTTTCTAAAACTGGTTAAGAAAGCTTTTCATAGCTGTTTATGAAAGCTTTCTACGGCTTTTTAATAAAGCTTTTTTAAGAAAGCTTTAAGAAAATCTGCAAAAACTCTCCAGAATTTTCAGAAGCTTAACAAGAACTTCAAAAGCTCTTAAAAAGATCCAAAAGCTTTACAAATTTTCCAGATTTTTTTTAATTGTTCGTTTCTGCAGAGCTTTACGGCAATTTTAAAAAGCTTTTAGTTAACCAACTTTTATAAAGTTCGGGAATTTCATTAAAAACTCCTAAAATATCTAAGACTCTATAAGAACTCCTCAAAGCTTTTGATCTTCCTTGCTTTTAAATTACTTGACATATTTTCAAGCATATTTTAGCATTTCCATTCCACTTCCAAAAGCTCTCGCTCACTTCCATTGAAATGTACACCATTTCTGATCATAATATTTCCCCCTTGATTGAGGTCTTTTGCTGGGTAGTGACGTCAAAGTGTCGCCATCGACAAAGGAGAGAAGGGATTCCCTTTATAAACGACCATACTCTTACCAACCCCACCATACATCGTGATGCAATAGAGAATTTAAATTCAAATTGATATATACAAGCAAAAACCGTTAAAGGGAAATCTATCATTATTCCGAAGCCCGTCAAAGGCTAAAAACACGAGCCCTGAATGAAAATGTGTTGTGAAAGTGTTACGTCGCTCCTTCTAATTTGCCATACAAGAGAGAAACCATCATTATTAAACTTGAATTTACCCCAGACTCGCAGGGCTTTGTATTACGCTGTGCGAGTGTTGGAAAAGGGTGGCCCATCATTACATATTTGTGTTCTCTAAACACACATTTGGGGGCCAACTCCGCCACTCCCCCCGCCGGTCTCCCACCAAAGCCATTGTGACAGAGTGCAAATATAGAGCCCATCAGGCGCCACCTTTGAGGACGCACAATACATAACCTTTGTCTTATGTGACATTTATGAGGAGACGAGCAGATATATCTGACAGCGTAAAATTCACCACAAAGCTTTTCATTATCTCAATGCTCTTCCACCATAAGGAGTCTGTGTAGAAGCACATGCGAGTGAAATTATTTTCCGTTTCCGCTTGTTGGATGGAAAATTATTTTCAAAGCATCTAACATTCCACAGTGTCTAGTTAACGTGGCATCACAATTGTGAGACAGCAACACTTTATTATTAAAATGGGGTGCAAAAATAAAATGCTCATGTTCTGTGAATGGTTGAAGCACTATTGTGGATGATTGTGGAAATATTTCAAAGTATAACTGTTAGTATTCAACCCTTGACTTGCTTGGGAAACGTCCAGCCATAAAGCTTTTTCCGGACATCAAAATGTCCTTCAAGCTAATAAAACATGTTTTAAATTAAATTTGTGCGAGAGGAAGAGAGAATTGTCTAAAATGATGCTAATTAAATTAGGTATTTTTTTTTTAAATATTTAAACAATATTTTAAAGCTTTACCCGTTTTAAGCTTCTTATGCTGTTCCAGAGAAATTGGATGTGAATATTTTTACATCTTCTCCTAATATGTAATTTTCTTTTCATCCTATACAATTTAATCACATCATGTAGCTGAGGGATTAGAGAGAGCAGGCTCCATGATTCAATGCTCTCTAGCACAACATAAATCTCTGCTGTTGGGTGTATGGGAGCGAAATATTGAAAATCATCCAAACGATAAGACCCCATTATTCTTGCAGAAGAAGACCAGGAAATCGATAAATTTGAGCCTGATGTGTATTATTATAATTGTGGTGGAACATAATTGAATGATTATTTCATTGTCTGATTTCTCGATATTGTTCATGAGTGGTGCTTGCTTTTCAGATTATCGACATATAGTGGAAGCTGTATTGAGAATATTAATAGCTCCAATTATTGCCATTAAATTTATTATAATTAGTTCAGTCGTCCCGATGCAATTTCAAAATACAATTCAAACTTAATATCTCAGATATGCAGGCATCTCTCACCCTCCCAGGATGACGGACCATATCATATCTCTATATATGAGTCTCACAGATTATTCCATCAATTTGCAATTTCCGCTGAAGTTCTCTATAAATGATTGAGTGGAACTAAGTTTTAAGCCTCTAAAATTATGATATTGTGCCGGAGAGTCGCTTGGAGATTAAACTTTTGAAATATCTCTAATATATGGAACTGTTAAAGAGGATCCCCATTGTTAAGTTCCCCAACATTAGTTTCCTGAGGACTTTAAAGCTTACCACCAACTTCAACCTTTTTTGCTCTTTTCGCTGGAGATTTCCAATTTGGACATTCTCTATAAGAAGTACATAATGCGTTTAACTGAGAGTTCCGGTTTCTGAATAAGGGATATTAAGTGTCTTCAAAATTTCACAAGCACTCTATATCCATTAGTTGAAGACGTTCATATATATGTTGTGCAAAGGGAACTATTTCAGACTTACAAGAGATCTTTAACTATATGGGCCTAACATTTCACCAGAGAATCCCAGGTTCTGATCCCAATGTCTCTTGTCTTGTGATGTTCCGGCTTTGATGAGTTATATTAATTAGAAATTAATTTAGCAGAGTGACAACGACACAATGAGCGAAATTAAAGGTTAGCAGCCTCAGGTGAATATGAATGGGTACGATATAACACGCAAGGTATTACATTGTAATTATTTGGGAGTGGTAAATATTGAATAAATTAAATGTATGTCATGATTTCTTTGCCTGGGCTCACAAAGGAGGATGAGGAACATTGTTAACAACCCTTTTAATGCGGGGGTGAAATTGTCTCGCAAAAGCCAAGGTTGGCAGACAATGGCAGCCCTTTTCCCGCCCTTCGACTTAAAGTCTTTAATTTATCTGCATTAACACATCACAAGTTGCCATTGTCATAAGCTTAGTGATAAATATTTGTGAGTATATATATATTGTATTTTGGCTTGATAAACAAAATAATGAGCTGAATTTCAAGCTATTTCTGCCCATAATAGCACTTTTTGTTGTATTTCTGCTCATTGAGCATTTTGGTTTTTTAATGGTGAAGCAAAAGAAAGGAAGAAGATTGAATTGTTGAAGTGAAGTCCTAAAGTTAGGATATGCACAGCAGATACTGAGCATATTGAAAAGCTCAATATTGCACCCAGAGAGCATAAATTATTCCGGAGAATATTTTTTTTGCGAGAAACCACTGGTCTCTGCTGGATAAAGTTTTGTTTACCATTTTCAAAGTTTTTCCCTGGCCATATTCTTTTTGTGTGCTCAGTCTCGGTGTTTCCTCGAGCTTATCAAAATTTTACAAGTGAAGCAGCAAGAAAAACGAGGTTTCTCCACTCAGTTGAACAGAGACTGAATCGTCCCTGGGGCTTCTCGGAATAACACCACAAATAGGGAATGGCTTGCAAGTGGAGTGTTGCGATAAAATAGGTGAATAAAATATATAGGTAAACTGTTTCACTGGCTCCATGAAAAAAATATAGCAGTTATATTTAAGTTAAACACCTTCTTCTGGATGATCATCATCGAATGTGGGCTCTGGGAATTATTTTCTCTGATGCGCGCCCCATTTTGGGGCGCAGAAATATCCCGGGAGTTTATATCACTCCACGAAAAACCCCTATTTGAGTGCCCACTTGAAGAAGAAAAAATAGTCTGAGGGAAATTATATACATTTACGCCCATAGAATCATTCAATATAAGAATTGAAGTGAGAGCCTCTCTGACAAGATGAAGGAGAGAATGTACACAAGAACGTTGAAGGAAAAACATGGAAGGTAAAATGGAATGTATTTGAAAAGGCTGGGTATTATAATTTGATCATCTCTAAGGGGGAGCCTAAATCGTTTTTCGGAGAAACTTGAAAAGGATGTGTATTATGAAATTTAAAAAGGGCACTCACTTTCGTAACAAGATATAATTCAATAAATGCGACAAAGATTTTCTCATTTTGCCTCCTATTTCTCCTTGACGAAGAGAGAGAGTGACAAAATAAATATTCTATGCCCCCCTCCTTTAAACACTCTTTATATCCCTGTATACATATAATATTTACAGTGTTTCTTTTTAAAATAGATCGTATAGAAAATTCCCTAGAATTCCATTCATATCGCGAGACTTTGCAACACATTCTTCATCGTCAGATTAATCAATTATCACCTCAGACACACTAATGACTCAATAGAAAACACACTTAATCACAGCTTAAATGAATTTTCAGTTTGTCTCGTCAGACAAAGCAGAATCATGAGATTCATACTGGTTATAAATAAATCCACAGAGTAATATGCAAATCACAGTGTTATATTTATTTTGAAAAAATATACAAACACAAAACGCTCTGGGTGCTCAATAAACACGTGAAATATAGCGTAAACTATATTTACAACTTCTACACAAACTCGTAAAAATGTAAACTTTTGGTAAACAAAGTTCAAGACTCGGAATAAGTTTCACGAATAAAAATTTCAATGCGGATTTTATTTTAAAATGTACGTATAATTTTTTTCTAAAAAACCAATTATATTTTGTTTCTGTGAAACATAATTTTACTAATGAGATATACAGAGTGATAAGCTTTCGAGAGCCATGGAAGTTTAATGGAATGATTTAAATATTTTGTATTAGGAAAATCTGTCGATTAAACTCGATAGAGCACAAAATTCCGGATAAACATCAAAAGCGTTGATTTTCTCTATATAACGATGTGAAAATGCGGGAAATTATTAGTGAATTGAATTTGAAGCGGTGCTCCATGATGCATATTAATATTTTTTATGCTCTACAAAATGATCCGATAAGCCTGTGTCACTCTCAAGAGTCATTTGCTTGAAAAGCTCCTGGCAAAAAGAGCTTTCCCCATCTGCCTGGAATGACATAGCTCTATTGCGACCATGTGATGAATTTTTTGGGGTCATTCACCACCCTTGCCAATCATTCACAGTGATACATCTGTTCTTCTTTGTTTCGAATCTACCAGAATCTACCCAACATGGATGGGGAGAATCTACTATCGCTCCTGTGTAGCTCCCCAACCGAATATAAATTGTGGCTATTGGGCAAAATGAAATATGATGGTTGGCCATAGCGCTTTACTATGATATCTACATAAAACACACGCGCAACGTTGCAAAGCAAAATCATCTGACAATGGTCTGAAAATCTTCTGATGGTCAGAAAAGCCTACACCACAATTAATATCTCGCTGTCTGTCAACGAAAAATGTGCGTTTGAGTAACGTGAGTAAATTTCAATGGCAAATGTGAATGTTATGTTATTGAATGAGAGTGAACTTTCGAAGAGAGGATAAAATCGAAAAAACGAATAAAAGAAATTATAAAGTTTTAATTAAAAAACAATTGCAGAATGTTAATTTCTTGAGCTTTCCAAAAACATTATGATTTTTAAAAGTACTTCAAAATAATCAAAAGCTTGCAAATTTCTGTTGAAGTTCAACAGGATTTTTAAAAGCTTTGAGCTTTCTTCAAAAAGTTATATAAATAAAAGCTTAGAAATTTTTCCAGGAAGTTCTGATTGAATTGCTAAAGTTCACATGGTTATTCAGAAGTGCTTCAAAGTTTTGAAATTAAAATAATAATTTTGGCACTTCAGAAGTTTTGAAGCTTCGAAAAGAGCTTTAAAGAGCTTGAAAAAAGCTTTCAGGAGCTTTGAAAGCAAGCTTAAAAGAGCTTTGAAAAGAAGCATTAAAGATCTTGAAAGTTAAAATTTTCAAAACCTTCTTTTCAAAGCTCTTTTAAACTTTTTAGAAGCTCTTAAACTTATTTTCAAAGCTTTAAAAGCTTTCCTTCAGAGCTCTTTAAAAGAAGCTTAAAAGGACTTTAAAAGGAACTTTTAAAAAGCTTTCAAGGGAAGCTTAAAAAGCTTCAAAATGAAGCTTTAAAGAGCTTTGAAAGGAAGCATAAGAGAAGCCAACAAAATGCTTCGGAAATATCTCCAGAAGCTCTAAATCTCATTTTCCGGGTCTTAAAAACTTCATAAGTTCACGAAGTTTTAAATTAATGGTTGAAGCTTACATGTTGACTTAAAAGCTTTCAAAACTTGCAGAAAGCTCGTAAAATGTTCTGAAAGCTCATTGAATACGTAAAAAAATATTTTTTTTATTAAATTTATTAGCACTTTGACTTCCAAAGACGCTCGCTTACTTCCATTTAATTGTACACCATTTCTGACCATAATACCTCCCCCTTGAAAAATTATTAATACTTAAATCAGAATGATTCATCTTAAATATTGCACCAAAACGTTTAATAAGTTTTCTCTTAAATGCAATTAAGCATCTGTCCAAATGCCTCAAAAGTTAGAACCCAAATTTTAAGCGATAACCATAAAACTTGTAACAATTTCTCTAATTGTTTAATCATTTTATTCGTTAACTAACAATTTCAAAGCACTTGTAAGATTGACGCTCTGTCATGAGAACTTTCCCAACAACCCAAAGCACTTGAGCAAGAATTCCCCAGTGAGACATGGACTGTGTTTAAGTGCTTCTTGTTGTGCTATTTCGTAAATTTGAAGGAATTTCGGTGCGAGATTTATTGTAAGAGTCAACGATAAAGTGCGGCCCATTAATAAATTTGCTCGTTTATCCCAGAAGGGATGGGCCGACAAAATGTACCCAGAGAAGTCCTCAGTGCGTCGGTAAATCTGGTAATCGAGCATTTCGAAAGACGATCAGTCGGAATTCCTAAAATTTCGGAAATTCTTATACTTATCCTCCCGCACAGGCCTAATAGTTGAGCGCCCAGGCGCTTTTGGTGGGGGTTTGGGAAATAAAGAGCCCAGAGGGACGGTTCTTGGCTTAAATTGGTGGATATTGTTGGTATGGCGGAAGGAAATCTAATCTAGCGTTTATTTATTTTTACGGATATACATTAAATTATAATGAAGTCGAGAATATGGAGACGACGCCCTTCGCTCAACGACTGGGGTATTTTTCTCAATTGGATCTTGTGATGGTTTGGGGTGCGGAGGACCGAAGGGAGCAAAAAAAGTGCCAAAGAGGGGGTTTTGGAGGAAATTTCATGGTGTTTTCTACAAAGTCAGCTCCCCCCTTTTTTGAGCACAGAGCACCCAAAAACCTCCTGGGGGAAAGAGTGCTGAAGCTTGAGCATAAATTGATGGTGATTGTAATGAATTGGAGTTTAGATGGGGCGAGGTACCGATGAAAAATGCTGAATTATTTTTTATGCCAATTTTTCTCCATTTGATATCCTTCTTTTTGCCACGCAGAAATCATTCAGGGTGCATTTATGCGTGTCTTTTAAATTACATCTTCTTCTGTTATAACATCTCTGAAGTGTGTCTCTGAGGAAATTTCCAGAATTTACTCAAGCCTATGTAATATTTATATATTGGCATTACAATCATCTTCACGCCGAGGGACACAGGGATTCCCTTTGAAGCATCTCCTATGGAATTCATTCTTTTGACATATCCCCAATAATGAAGATAACTTACGCTTGATTACAAAATTCGACGTGTGTATCCAAGGGAAATTTTCTTGATAAATTAACTCGGTAATTTCATACAGACAGAGAGAGAGACCTCTTCGCACTGTTCCTTTGAATCGATCCGATTTCACTGTATGGTTGGTTATCTTGTATCACTAGCACAGACACTGATTACGATCAGGTGTAAACTTGACACCTGCCCCTTTACACCCCAATCACACGCAATTTATTTAGACAAGTCACTACTATTTGCTTAAGTGTTAACACTGAAACTGACACACATACTCGTGATTGTTTTCTCAAAACCGTGAGACACCAAAAATAATTTTCGTTGTGGTTTATTAATAGGAGTGCGAGATGGATGTTTTTCTTTCTCGAAAAATGATTCATGTATTAATGTTTGCACCGATATAAGCCCCACTCTGGCACAAATCACACAGTCGCTCCTCCTCATGGTGAGGCCATCGTGGGCTGACACAGGATGTGTGCTTCAGTTCCCATCGCTCATCCTTATAATAAAAATGACTCTGTGACCACTGCGAGATGCTAAGCGCGCGACGACTCAGATCACACTGATGCTGGCGAGGACGAGGGCTCTATCTGCTGCCACGTGTCGCGCCCAACTGCACTTTTCGCGGTGCCAACACATCCCCAAAATACCGAGAGACGCGCCTCAGCTTCGAGGTGCCCCCGAAATGCTCCCGAAGACCCCCTGACATGCGCAAATATGCCTCCTCGGACATCACTTTTCCCAGGGCTGTGCTCAACGGTGTAGGTGCTCCGCCAACCGTCCAGGGGAAGCCGCGAGATGAGAGAGCCGGCGAGAGAGAAATGAGCACCGAGACTCACCCAAACTTTGACGAATGTGAGCTTTTCCCATCTGACAAGTTATTTTACAGCATCTCATCCATTTCACTTCAACCACTCCGACATACCACATCAACGAACAGGTAGGACAAGTTCCCTCACACAAGATGTCTATATCGATGATTTTTTTTTCTCTCCTCAATTTTATTTAGAGTATTTAAATGAATGAATGGACGGTAGAAGTAATTAAAGCTGAGTTTAATGAATTTTTGATCAGGTGCATTTAGCGCCAGCATTACGATTTTGGCTGGTGATTTAAAATTAAAATAGAATAACTCATAGATATGTACAATGATGCCAGCACTTTTCACGCATCAAGTGATTTTTAGATTAATAGAAATGGTATATTGTAGCTGTCTGATATGCAGTTGCTGATAAACTTCATTCAAAATGGTGTATTTTCCTGTTCAACATCCGTAATGCTGCATCCTTTGATGAATTATCTTGTTATGAGAATAAATAAAGATGGACAATACTGCTTACATATACCTAGTTTGTACAAGGGATGTTGTGTTCTTAAGGCACTCATTGTATTTTTAAAACATATATAGAGAAAGCTCCATACATATATGTCATAATATATAGCAATAACTCAGTTAATGTACATATTGAACCCTTTTCACTTTACGTTGCATCAAATTTGTAGAATAATTCTTTCGGATTTAAGAGATTTTTCGCAATTTTATTATGTAGGGGATATTGGGGCAGTCAAATATTCAATTTAACTTAAGCATAACAAATAAAGCAAGTTAAGTATTTGATGAAAGAGCTTTCCAGTACTTAAAGCTCCCGATTCTACTGAACGGCATTTACGACGCTTCCACTGACTATTTTGCTATTTTAATATTATAGATTTATGGCGCTGTCAGACGTCAACAGTTCAGTCAACAATTTCTCACTGTTGAAAGCTATTTGTTGGCATTTTCCAGTGGAAAATCATCAAATTTCCATTCAAATCCTGTCTGTTATGCATGGTTAAAGAATCTGTAGAAGGAATTTTCCGT
>CAKKOB020000122.1:58938-91183 GCA_918844115.2 Phlebotomus perniciosus | reverse complement strand
ATCTTCGCCCACACCCTCACTCCCTCCCAAAGCCACCATTCCCCACCCCAACACCGCCGAAAAATTCCCCCTCCCCAAACCCCACCTAGGCCCCTTGGGGGGGGGGGGGAAGGGAGAATTCTGTCAGTTTGTAGGGGTGGAAGACAAAAGGCTTGAGAATTGGATGGAACTACTCCAATTAAAATTAAACCGGTTCACCCCCCAAACGCGAATGTTTCACTGGCGCGAGGGGTTTGGTGAGAGAATCGTGAAAGATGAGTTCACTCAATGAATACACATCTGAGCCGATGGGGGAGTGGAATAGCAAAGTGAAGAGTTTGCAATTGAAATTGAAAGATGATGTGCTTGATTGGTTGGGTGGTAGATGGCTCATTGTTGAACTTTTGCTCCAAGAAGATGGGAATATATACTCTGTGGAGGAGATGGAAAGCTTTGGCGGAGGCAAATGTTCCGTGCCACTCTGGGTGAATGTGTGTGATAACAGATTTCCCCAATTAAACCCGACTGCATCTTCAGTTTTCTTCCAACCCGAAAAACTTTCTCAAGTGGAGCGAAAAAGTAAGTCGAATTGCGCTCTAGTGAAAAATGTATCGATTCAAGTGTAGGTATATATATTATGATATTTATTTCCCCCCACCCCAAGAGAAGCATCCCTCTTGAGATATTTCATCCAACCGAAAGCATCCTCTCGACACTGAATGGAGTCGTAAAAACAAATTAAAATCCAATATTTTTCATAGAAACTTTTATTAGTAAACTTACGAAACGGCTTTCTGCGCGAAGAGCATTACCAATAGCATTGTTCGCTCCCGCGAAACGCGAAGCAGAAGTTTCTTTTCCAACACTACCCCAAATCATCAATTTTTGCATTTATGCACAATAGCGGATCGTGCGGGGGAAAACAATAAAAATTTTATATTTATTTCCACCACCCAGTGCGCTTATTTATGCCAAAAGCACCAACAGACGTTAATGAGTATTGAAGTTCTCAACTTGATATTTATCTTCCCACCCACAATCCATCCCAAGCAAAGGGAAGATTCACGTGATCGACGTACTTTACCCATTCAGCACTGAGCTTTTTCATTAGACTCCATAAACTTTCCCACTATTCGCTTTGTTGAGGTGATAAATTTTCAGATAAATAGCATCGCTCGTTGTTTCGTGCATTTATTGCCATTTCCGTGATGTGAGCAAAAAATAACAATTTAGTGAAATATGAAATGCTATTAATTAAAAAACTAAACTAACCATTCATTATTTCTTATCATTTTTTTACGCTTTTTGAGTTCCAATATTAATAAGATTTTAATAGTTTCGTGGTGAATTTACAAAATCCTTCCCTTACCAAGGTTTTTCATAGATGATGTCTCATTTCAACTCATAAATAACTCACAAACATTTGACTAAAACCATCCCAGCAGTAAAGAAGTAAAACGTCTCCTAAAAATTCATAATAAAAATACTAAATAACTTCTCTCAGTTTTCTCTTCTATCTCAAATTGTGACTTTCATCTCCCTCCTAGACAAAAATCGTGTGGAGAGTCAATAAAATCAGTCGAATGACTGCTAGCATTCGGATTTTGGGATGGTGTTAAAGTGCAGAAATGTCGACATGGTGGTGTGAGCTAGTTTGAGATTCACCACAATACTCTGCACAATTTTATCTCTTTGCCGTAAAAATGATCAATTTGCGCGATAATTTCCCATCCATTTCGAGTTGGTGGGATATTCGACAAAATAGGGGAAGCGAAATTCACACATTAAAATGCCAGGACAAACAGTGAGTTTACCATTAAGTAAAAGTGAGGCACAGAGTACAAATGTTGGCCTTATAGTTTCCACCCCCTCGTGTCTGAGCAATATTGGCTTAATTTATTTTTTATTGTTAAAGTTATATCAATGTTTTATAACTACGCCGTTTCCATAAAATTGATAAGGTACAATAAAGAGTGACTCTTTTATGGTAAAGTTGTCTGTGCGGGGTCCGGTTGTTTCGTGTTGGTGGAAAAACACGATGACTCCCAATAAGTCACTCCTATGGACGACTGCAAAAATATTCAATGGAAAAGGAACACATTCAATCAAACTTTATTGGTTTTGTCACATTTTATGGGGAAATCGTGTGGCGTCAACCCTCTAAAAACATTTGCTGCATCCCATCCAGAGTATTTGCCGGAGGCGATAGTCGAGAAAATTACAGTGAAAATGTGACTTGCGTAATTACACGAGACAATAGAGAGCATGGGGAAAGAGAAATGAATGGAAATAGAGCACCAAAGTAGAACTTATTAGTCATAATTCGCTTCATAAATCGTTTAGTGAAACCATAAACCACCCCGAAAAAGGGCCCGTTGGAAGCTCACAAAATGAAGAAGAAAGCTCATGCGAGATAAAAAAGCATAGAGAGTACTGTGAGAATGGAGATAAAAGTCCTTCGGGGAGGCGTGCAAAAAAGCCGGGGCCGGGAGAATGAGATCAACTTCCTAGAAATGCGATTTTGGATGCCACTTTTCATGTGATTCTTACATGACACAGGCACAGTGCTCAGCAGGAGATTTTGCGGAATATTTCATACATGAACGCCTCGAGCATCGTCGACTTCAGAAATCCAACCCGCTCACCCCATTGCGCGCCCACCCGCCGGAAAATGAAAAACACACAGAGAATGAAAATGCACTCTCTGTCGAGGAGTTCTTGTGGGCTTTTCCCCTCACACCGCCCCATTGAAAATTTCACAATCTCATGGCGTCTGATTTGGTGTTGTTCCTTTTTTGTCGCACCACTTTATTACACAGTGATTGGATTGGAAGCTTTCCAGCCACCATCGAAACAATCCCCATTCCATCACTCCGCGCTAAAACACCAAAAATATTTTTCAACCACTTCCCGCGAAATGCACAAGCAAGACACTCCACAGCTAATCCCCGGCTTAAAGCTTATAGAGATGCTTGTTGGTGCTTGATGATTTGAGATGGTGAAAAATTAATTTAAACCTTATTTATTGGCGGCATGAATGAGAATTCACTAATAGACCCCGTTTTTTGACCCAAATTATTCCTTCGGGCTCTACGAACGTCCCTGAGAGACGATGAAAAATTTTATTTATCTCGTGTAAGCTCCACAACGGAGTTGATTAAAAAGTGAGAGAGATTTTCAAGATAGGAAGAGTTATTTTTTTGTATTTTAAAGGTTTATACGATCATCTTTATTTGATTTTATAAGAAAAAAGAAAGTGAGGGAGAGAGAGCTTTTAAAGTCATACAGGTTCCAAACAAGATTATTTTCAAGCATCCAAAGAACTTTCAAAACTTTTTATGAGCTTTTTAGAAATTTGCATAACATCTTTTAGGTGAACTTTTGAGATATATCTTAATTTTAATAAAAAAATCTGTATAATGGAAAACTTACTGAGTTTTTGAAATTTTTGTGGAGCTTTCAAACAAAAAAATCATGAACTTTGAATAAAAATTGGAAAGTTGGGATAAATTATTATTTCAAAAGTCTCTCAAATTGGTCTAAAATTTGTGAAACTTTTGGATATGTTTTATTAGCTTTAATATAGCTTCTTGAAGATCACGTCAAATCTTTAAAAATTTGTTAAGCTTTTGGAGGGAGCTTTTTAGTTTTCTTTAATATACCTATTTTGAATTAGAATCTTGGAAAGCTCTTACAAATTATGCTTAAGCTTTCTTTGAATTAGTATAGCAAAAAATGAGATGAAAGCTTTTGAAAGCTTCTGGAGTGCAGGAAGTTTTGGGGAGCTTTTACACAAAAAGTGGGAATTTCCCGAAAGAAATATTTGTGTACTTTCAAATGATCATCTGTGATCTCTAATCTGGAGCTTTTCCATCTCTGATGGGCGGGTAAATTGCAATGAATACAATATAGAGTCCCTTATTAAATTTTCAGCAAGCTCCGTGCCAAGGGACTGGATGATAGATATACGACGCTTGAGAGTCGCGGAAATCCTCCCCGAAACTCATTTTTGCTCATGGTGCATGGAATTTGCATTTCTTATGTGTCTCATGAGCGACACCCATGAAAGGATTTTTATCTCATCTTTTTCCCGCATCTCCTCCTCATGCCACTTCCTGGCAACATCAAGATTGATTGCCGACGAATGTGATATCTTTTCTCATTCTCCTCATATGCTCTCTGTGTCGCTCCGCGAAATTACAGTGCCGCGTCTTTTGTCGCCCTCCAAATGAATGCCAATATAATCGAAGAAATGTCCCAGCGCAAGTGCCCCTTGATTGTTTTGCCGCTCGAGAGACTTCTTTTTCTCTCGTCTTATGGCAAAATCATGCCGGAGGCCATCAAATTACTTGAGCAAATAGAGAAAAGTCTTTTATACAAATTTCACCCGTATTTGCTGTTGCCTGCCTTTTTTTCTGCTCCACCCAGTACGTGATTCACGGTGGTAGATGCTCTCAATTTGGGTGCCACCTTCGACCTTATGAAGTCCCACCGGTGATCCTCCGGGGGCTGAACACATTTTCACTCCGTCACCAATAATTCCTTTGTTTCTCGCTCTGCCAATATGAAAATTGCAAATCCCATCCCATACACAGTTCTGTTGGTGTAACACCTTTAGAAATCAATTCCCGCATTGCAAGAGCTTACAAGAGGCGCGATATGTGATTCTACTTGCACGTAATTCATGAGAATTTGCAGTGTGAAAAATATCATTGAAACGTGATTGAACAGTTCGCTGATTTGGGCGTCTTTTCGTTAGATGAATCATGCAAAAGAGGTGATCAAACAAAGAGAGAATTTTCTTATATAATATAAGAAGTTTTACCTCAAAATTCTCCGAAAATTTTTCCTTGGCAAAAGAAATTCTTGTTAAGCGCGGAATTAATCTTGAAAATTTCTCTCGACATTTTCCCTCCTTGTCGCCTTTCCCAAAAATCAACCTGGCACACGCGATGAGGATTAGAGACATTTGAGAGGCTCAGCGTGCTTATCACGTTAAATATGTGATATTAATATACAATATACGATGTATTTATCTTTGATTATGTTGATGAAATTCGCAATTAAGCTCGTCAAATACGTGAGCCCCGGTGTACAGTACTTTGGATGTTGACAAACAATTAAGTGTGTGAGTTTTGTGTTAAGGAATATTGTTTAGTTTTGAATTTGCCATGCTCTTGTTCTAATTGCTAAATCCTATCATGCCCCCGCGCTTCGGATAATATCCATCGTCAAAAGAGTTGTTTTGCAAAAACTTTGTACTCTCACAGAGATCATTTTCGAAATTTAATTGTAAAACTCAAATTCGACGTGCGTTATAAATGTGAAATTTTGTATTTTCCCCCAAATTTTCTTCAAAAAGACAAAATAGATAAAACCTTCCTCTTTTTTCCCAAGATCGACATTCTTGAAATGGGAATCACTGTCATCTCGTTCAGGATATGAAGAGTGGGTGTGAGGTGAGTTGGGAGAAAATAGGGGAGAAAAGATGAGACTATGAGTGAGATGGAAGTTTATCTATTTGAATAGGATACACTCCAGGAAAAGAGGAGGAATCTCTGACAAAATTACCCGTATCAATCCTCCATAAAGCCATCCTTTTTTTCCAAGCCCAGATAAGCCGCCTTTATTGCGTTTGATTGACCGATTTTCAATCTCACTCATCTCACAATACGCACACAAAATTGACTGACTTTATCACCGAAATAAATGAAAATAAATCACTCAATAAAATAATATACTTCATCACTCTCATTTGTGGTCAATTTTCGTATTCTTCCTCTTCGTTTACAATCATAAGTAAATAACCGGTTGAGATTCAAATTCAAATTACGTCGCAGCGGAATTTCAACAAAAATAAACTTTCCTTATCCATTATTTTCTGACAAAATAATCCACTCAAGAGTGAGTTTATTATCCACTGCCTTATCAGCAATCAATCGATCACGCAAGAATGATTTCGACCCCCACCTCCATCTCTTCCACATCGTTTAAAAATCCAAATAAATAATTTCAAGGTACATTGGCCAACACTGATGAGCGAGATCGTGAATCCCATGAGCGGGGATTGAATAAAAAATGCCTAGTGATGGATTATTTTTTAACAATGCCTCAACATCCACGTCGATCGTGAAAGAAGTGGGTGGAATCGTGATTGAATGGAATTGATTATCCCTTGGGAAAATATTGCCCGAGACAAAAAAAATCAGCGAAACTGGCAATTAGAACAATATTGAAAGTACTGTGGGACGAACATCTGCGAGCGAATGAAAAAAAATTCTTAATATATGAAGGTCTTTCGCTTTTTTTTCTTCGTGTGCTGCCTCACGCCCTCAATTGTTGACGAAGGGTGGCGGAAGGTGGTGGAATTTTCTCTTGTGTGATAAAATTGCGGAACAATCAAGAAGCCCAATTAAATAACGAGGCTATGATAAGTAATGCAAATTTATTCTTCAACCCTCCCTCGAGAAAACAATCCACCTTCAATTTCAAGCAGGGGGCGGCAAAATGCTTCTATTGAACAGGACATGAATGATGCTTTATAAATAAAAAAGGATATTGAAAGGAAAATTTAAATGACTAAGACATACATAAGTCATGAAATAGTTAAATATAGTCATGTCTCGACAAATCAAAGGGAATAATGCTTGATAGCCCCCTGATTTCGCATTCTCATCTCATTCTTTGAACAATCCGAAACACACACTCACTTTTTGGAGGGTGCCCTCCTCAGACTGTGACCCTCACACCTCGTTCCCCCAGCGTTCATATTGTGAAATACAAACAGGCATCAGCTCCTGAATGCGACACTCAAATGTGGAGCTTTTCAATTTTCAATTATTAATTTATCTCTCGTTTGTCACGTATCTCCGTGTCATCGAGCTCGCGGTTGCCGTGCAAAATCTTCCACCCTCAACTTTCTATTTACACTTTGTGAAATGAGATACACTCACATATGCCACGAGAAGTCATCCAATTTATTGGTTCTCCACCAACTCCACTCACAATTTATATTTACACTGAAAGCCTTTTCAGATGAATCGATTTTTCACGCCCCCCTGCCCTCCGCCAAATCCATAGAAATTGCTATAAATTTTTTTTGCGGAATCTTTATCTCTGCATCTGAGATTCGTGACCTTCTCTCGACATGTTATTCTCCTTCCAAACACCTCAACGTATCAAATATCCACCCAACCATTAAGACACCACCTCAATTGCCATCCCTGTGCTACCTGTTATGGTGCTAAATGCTCGCAAGTATGAGGTGAGCTTTTATTGTGGCACAGAAAAAAAGCTCTCGTTCACCGTAAATGTGTTTTTGAATTTTTCACCATCCAATAACGTGGTTTGAACTCTTCTCTCCTTCTCACGTTTATGTGAAACGAGGAGAAGAAAAATCACTACTTAAATGTGAATAAAATTCATTAATTTCAAGTTGGATTTCCTCTGCGAACGCAACTAAACCAGGGGCATTCAGCTTCTCTCCCGCTATGATCTTGAGAAAGTTCAGCTCATAATAGGGTTATTGATGGAAAAAGGGGGAAAAGGTGATTCCATATTCTGATATTTAACATCGTTTAGTCAATTTTATTTAAATTAATGCTATAATAATATATGAAATTTAAAAAAAAAAAGTTTTGTAGAAATCCCAATTTCCCCAATTATCAACCCCTAAAACCATTGAAAATGTCTTTCCATTAAAATCCCTGTCGAAGGTGAAACATTTTGGGGAATCTCAGCAATTGAATGATTCCCATTCCAAAGGGGCTCCGCGAAAAATATCCCAGAAATATATATGTGAGCTATGTGAGAATTCTTAACTGGTAGTTTCATTTACCTCTTCTCACACTGAAAAATCCTCGCGGTGGCTTTAGCAAAGCACACCCCCACCCACATCCGCCCATTGTGGCATCCTTTCGCGGTTTTCGCCACAGATACCATGCATATATTTGTATAAATTGATTATACGAGTTTTTTTCATCTCACTTCTTGCGGCACAGCCATTGAGACACCATCATTATAGTATATGTGGCGTGCCAGAGTGCCGTAACGTGGCCCCTTAAATGTCGTTTTCGTATAACATTACACCATCTCCGTCGTGTACATTTACCAAATCCCATCCAGCCCACTCTAAAATCCACCCCAGCCCAACACACGAGGTAAGGAGGGAGAAAAAGGCGACCCAGGGTGGAGTTTTTGGGGACGAATAGCATTGCTGAATTTAAATAAGTCGTTAAAATTTTCCCGCTTCTTTGACTTCAACCGTACCACGACGATAAAATTGAATTCCACGCCGGTGTACTTCTTTTTTTTTTCAACCTCCTCTATGGCTCAAAATAGAGAGACACTGCCAGTGTATTTTTCTTTACACAACACTGACGATGTTTTATAGGTGAAATGAAAGGTACGGCGATTATGTTGAAAATGCCATAGACCACAATTTACAATGTTGAATTCGCACAACCCGAGCGAGGGTGGAAAAATAGAGAGACATACAGACCAGAAAAAACGTGAAAAATGAAGAATGGGTGAAAACACATCATGAAATAATGGAGATCGCTACAGAGGGGCAATAATTGCTGCTATTTTGGCGAAAATGCACAGGTATTTCAGCTAAAGTGCTTTTATATGGAATTGTGGAATTTTTTGGGCAGTAATTAAACCTAAATGTATGTAAAAGTACATTAAAACGCTTTCACATCAGTTGGTTTATCTGTAGAGTGGAAAATATATAGACAAGTCCGCAGAATTGTCTGCACAAGGGTTTACAGTTTTAGAAAACTAATTAAATTATATCAAGTTATAAATAAGTTACGAAGGATTTTAAAGACAGAATATGACATTTCCACAGACATTTCCCATAGACAGTCCAAAGAAACATAAGAAATGTCCTAAGAAGACTTTAGAAAACCCCTAAAACACAGTCTAAACATACTAAAAAGCAATTTATTCTCCCTCTAGACATAGCACGAAATCCCATGAGTTTGATGAAATGCCAGAAAAGGCACCTGAAAGGGATAATTAAAAACGAAGATGAAAGTCGACTACCATTTTCTTTGTTATCTCTGTAACACTATGGGAGTCAAATTCTCACAAACCGACCAACATTCAATCGTGCCCCAGCACAGACAGTTAATTCTCACAGGTGAATGCAGATAGATTATTTTATGCGGATGTTCGTCCGATTCCCTCTATGTTCCACCACCCATTTTGGGAGCTTTCTCCCCCATCCCACTAATGGCAATTGAGAATTGGAGGAGGTGAGATACGAGTACATTTGCAAGTTAGAGCTTTATCGCACTTTTCCAATAGTTAAATTTTATCTCTTTGTCAATTTTTCCAGCCCGCTCTCAATCCCACTGGTAACCCCCATTGGACAGAGGCTTTTCATATATATTCTGTCTATTTCAAACCCAAGCAGTGAAGTCCATTTAGTAGACAATGCGAGAAAAAAATGGTATAGATAAACGGAATTTATTTGTATCTCCTTTTTCACAAAGAGTAACTTTAGTAACTTACAATTGAGAACGAAATTTGACAGTAATGTAACGTCAAAGTCAATGTGTCAAATTCATGTCATAATTCATAATATAACCGATGCAATGACCATGAAGGTTCTTTTGCAATTTTCACAAAGTTTTCTTCTGTAAAACAAAAAGATGATTTCACCCTCGCCCAACCGCTCCTTGTGCACATTAATTGAGTTGCTTTGCCGAGGTTTCCATTATTAAGTGAAAATAATTAAATTTCTTGCAACGCTGGCAATTTCATTTTGCACAATTATACCCGTTTGTGGGGTTTCTCTCTCATCATTAGAGATTCTTCCGGTTCTTTGATGTGGTTTCCTTTTCTTTGTCGCCAACCGCGCAAATTTAAAAGGCGGAGAAGGAAGAAATTGTAAAATACTAAAAGTCACTGAGCGAAATGAGATTCCAATCAACAGGTCTGTACAAAGCACTATGTATAGTTTTACCATGTAATTTTCCTGCCGTCAACGGTGGAAGGATATTATAAAAAAAAAGTCAATTTGCAACAACGACAGAGAGTAGAGACATATACGGGATGAGAGATAAATTGTACAAAATTCATTTCACTTTTCATGTTCAGAGACAGATAATCAAAATGTAGCGAGAGAGGCGGACAGAGAAAATAAAATGCTAGGGATAAAAATGGTCAGTCAGCAAGATGAATGAAAATACCTGGCAATGTCGAGCAATAACCACCGACTGACATTTCTGGCATTCAATTTATTATTTGATAATAACCCGACCATTCCCTCATTCTCTATATGGCGCAAAAACTGCATCAGCCCCCCAAATGGGACACAGGAGTTTGGCCTCTCACTCTCGAGACCCTCTGACCAATCTTCCACGTTCATCCCCTTCAATAACCATTATATTTCATGTCGCAAAACACAAACTTTTCGACTTCCCGCAGAGAATGAGCCATCCACTCGATTCCCGGGGCTGCATACCCTCAGTATTGATAGCTACCTCCAATAAAAAAAAAGCCCTCAAAAGTAAAATATCGCGCTAATTTGAGCTCCGTCAGCAAAAAAGTTGTTACTAAATTGGAATTGAAATGAATTTTCATATGTAAAGCAATACAGTTCAATAAATCATTCAAAAATATCAAATAAATAATATTACGCCAGACGTATTATTAATAAAAACATTATAAAATCCAATATTAATACCAACAAAAAAAGAGCAAATAGAGGATTATATTTTCAAATTTATACGGAATTTTATATAATGTTATCCATCATATCATTATATTGAAAATTAATATCAGCCTAAATTTCGGGAAAATTTATTTATAAGCCAGAAAAAACTCTTTGAAACTGCTCTTTATTAATAAAAAAAAACTCACATGGAATGGCAATGTTATTGAATTCGACAGGTAATAATGTTACGTAAATTGAATGAAATATTAAAAGGTTCATAAAAAAAAATCTCCTATTACTAAATTAGCGTATTTTGTGAACATATTTTAATGTTGAAATTGACGTGATTTTTCTCGAATATATGTATTTTGAACGCTAATCCTCAATCAGTAGAGATATACAATTAAAAAATCGCAATAAATCATCAATAAAACTCATCTTATGTGCAGTATTACGTGAATACCTATGACCAAAAAATGGCATAGAAGATAAACTAAGCAGAGTCAATTTATTTCTCACGGATATGGTACAAGAGAGAGGACGTTTTCCAACTTCACATTTGGTTTATTTAATGGAAATCTGATTTGAGTCTATCGAGGACGCCACAGACCAAACACAGCGGTGGAGAAGTTTCAAAATCTGTTTCCCATTCTCGAGGTAATACCGTGAAAAGCCATTGGATGCTGAATTGTTGTGTATGAGGACAAAGGTGAGAAAATAGCCACCAAAATGTACTCCGATATAATGATTTCACATGGAAAAACGAACATTTTTCGCTCCATTCTACATTCTCACCTCTAAAACACACATCTCTCGCTTTTCCATGGACCATTGCACTATATCGAGATTGAAATACCACAAATGTTTATAGCATAACTCGAAAACGCTTTGATAAGTCTCTATAGGCCAACTTATAGGAGCTGTGATTCTTTTGTGGCGAACTCGGAATGAGATCAAATTCAGTTTCAGCTGCAGACTTTGAGGTGAAGAATAAAGAAGTAATAGTAAATAAATGAATAAATTATAGGGCAGGGGAAAATAGGGAAAATATTATATATGAATAAAACTACCCCAAACAAGACTGCCCAGCCCACTACGTAACTGCCTCACTTCCCCCTGCTGGATATAAATTTGTCTCATTTTGAATAATTGTTTACTCTCAATATTTTCATACGTTACTGTGAAATTTATGATTATAAACCATAATAAAAAAAAACACATTAAACTCTGGAAAAATCACATTAAACAAAAATTGTTAATTAATTCATTTAGCTTCAATGATGAACGAATTTGTATAATTAATTTGATTTATGTGGAACAACATAATTAAATAAAGTCAATAAAGTCCTGAAAATAACATAAAAATCGCACCAAAATATTCCATATTTGCAATATTTCGAAAATACATTATTCTACACGTTCTACACACCTTCTTGGATTTATGAGAAAAGCCACGGAGTGTCTAGAAGTCAAGATTGAGAGGGAGAGCGAATAACTCACCCCAGACATCCAGTAAAGTTCCACCTACTCGTTCCATTCACTCGATATGTGCCGGTGTGAATTGTAGCAATGCTACAAAACCTATTTCACCTTCTCTTATCTTCAATGGCCACATTTGGTCACTGGAAGTTGTCTCTCTATTGCCTCACTGGCCGTCGAACGTAATGGGTGGCTCAGGAGGGGGTTGCAGGGTGGTGCATCCCATGAGTGGTCTCTCGGAGATGCTGCAGTGAATAAATTTTAACGACCATATAGAGGAGATCTTACGAAAAAGGTGGAAAAGGTGGGAAATAAGAAGGAAAAGAAATTTAATTTGAAATTATTTCCACATTAGATGCTGTTTGCTCTAATTATTTGCAATTTGAAAATCCATTTGCCCATATAAATTGAAAAATTATCTCTTGTTTGAATTAGCCTATAATTTTGTGACATTTCATTTTACTGTCATATTTAGACTATTACTTCCTTTACAATCCAAATTCAAAATCTAACGGCGTGGAATGAAACACCCTCTATTTGATTCTAAATGATTGCAGGCCAACTTGTAACTTGTGCTTTGAGGTAAATACCAATGATTTTCAAATTGATGCACCACATGGCGATTCCTCCAGTGTTTTCCCACTGGGGTTTGAGACACAGAGAAGCAAGAGATTGTCCAGAGATACAGTGCCACAATTCTATCGTTAGCACGGATGCAAAGCACACAATCAGGCAAATGCCATTGAGTTGAAGAGGTGAGCCACCTGGCTAAAATCTAACGATTCTAAGGATGCATCACGATAGAATTCGATTTAAACATACAAAAACAAACATAAGAGAGGACTTCCGGCCGCCTCGCCCCAAAATCAATCGATACCACTTTATTGGTGTTTGTGTTTGCGATTTTGAGATGCTCTCATCTCTCGAGGGGGTGGCAAATATTAGCTTTGATTTTGAAACCCATTCACTATATATAGAGAGAATTTCCCTGGGATTATTTTCATTTCACCCAAGCACAGACTTATCCGACAATCCTTTTCATCTAATTGGATTGAGAGTCTCTCACCATTTTTCATGTTGATCTTTCCATGAGTGGGAGTGTTCACTAACTTTTTAGATATTGTTAGCGAAAATTTCGGCCGAATATTCACTTGGTGGCATCTGCAGAGGAAGTTTTCATTCATGTTTCCAGTATTTTTCATCTAAACACTGCACTTTTGATCCTTTTGATTGGGTTTGGAGGGTTTGGAGTTAGCATAAAACAACCAGGCGACTCCATCGTCTCATGCGCAAAAACCTCTCAAATGTTAACAGATTTTCCGCCGGGGAAATTTTCTACGCGTAGAAAAACACTAAAAGGCGGGGAGATAAATCAAGAAATTGAGAATGATTGTAAATCTATCGAAATTGTGGGAAAACAAAGGTGCCAATATCTGTTAAAAGGACACTAATATATATGTATTATAGTTTATGGAGGAATAAGAGATTTTATTTCATTTGAACTTGAAACATTCAAGCAGACAATAAATTATTTTCTACTGTTCCTTTTCAAAAAGAAATCAATTTAAATAATTGAAAATTCTTCTAACTCTTCTTACAGTGATTTTTCCACCGAGGAAGTCTGGACAAAGAGAGAATGAGTCACTGTAAATCGACATTTTCCCATTTGGCATTGCGATAAATTTGTCTAAATCTATTTAGGGAAAAACTTATGGAGACTCTGTGACATGAATCAACTCCCACGGGAATGTATTGTAAATCACAGTCATTCCAATGAAATTTCCACGATTCTTCCTCCTTGCCAAGCATTGCCAAGTGAGTGGAAAACCATATACTTAATGCCTTCTAATGGGATCTCTTTCTCAAACACCCACGAAAAAAATACATCAGCTTCGCTGTGTTAATTTCCATCGCAGTTTTCTTGACGCAATTGTCACTCAAATGAAAAATTCGATTCAATTTCGTGGGAATTTCTTTGCTTTTAGAAGACGGGGGTGAGGGTGAGAACCCACATGGGAAAGTGGATGAATTGCATTGTCACCAGTTGGCAATAAAGTTGGGTGGGTTTGAGAGAGCAAACAAATTTGGGAAGATATTGCATTCCACCTCGAGGTTATTGCTCTCACTTCTTTTTCCAATTCCCTGGTGAAACTTCAATTTGCGTTAGTGGGGGAAAATGGCAAGGAAAATGAGGGAAAATTAATTATGATGGCAAAATACTTGATGGGATTCACTTTGAAGCTTGTTATTGCAGTTGATTGATTTTTTTAAAGCCACAATTTGATCATTTATTCACCCCCTCGGGAAATACAGCTGAGTGAACAGTGAACAGCTGGAAATGCACTTCGCCCTATGAACCGTGACCATAGAGACCCATAGTCGTACAACAAACAATCCCTTGGCTAGTAATATTTTCACAGGTGAAAATTTACTTAGAGTGGTTTGAAATGGAGAGAATTCGCTTTATCCTCAGCACCTCAGGTAAATTTTAATGTTACTAGAAGGATATATCCTTTTGATAATCCCGATAATCCTTTTACTCTACCAGCTGACTACTTCAGCACTTCCCAATCAAATGATGACTCCACCGTGAGAGGTTTCTTCGAGAATGAGGACATCACTCTTCTAGCCGCCACAATCTTAGATAAGAAGATTGTGTATCATCACAAAATCCCTCAAGATTGCGACAACTGCTTGCTGTATTATAAAATCCCAAAACTGAACAAAACTCCACCGGATAATTCAGAAAATTCACCAATTGGGCTAATTTCCCTGGAAGGTGGAATGGTGAAGTCCATGTACAACTCAGTGGCCAGGATTTTCTCCCCCAATGTCACCCAAAGATCGATTTACACACCGGAAGTAGCCAACATCCTGGACAATCTCCAAATGACTCTCGGATCCACTCTAGGATTCCCAGAATCTGGAATAATAACACTTCACGATGAAGTTAACTACTGGCAGCAAAAATCCACGCAATCCTCAACCAAATCCGACAGAGATAAAGCCAAATCCTTCGCCAGTCACCTTGAAAAGCTGGACATTGAGATTAGAAGGGAGGAGATTCGATCTTTAAATAATCTTGAGGAATTCCTGGACAACTCTCACACAACTCTCGATGAAGTCTGGCGTCTCCCTGGACATTTTCCGCAGAACCGCATGGCAGATGTTATGGATGTGATCTGCTTCAGCATCCTGGAAGTCTGTGTTGAGAATCTCAGTGGAGAAGACGTCTGGAGTCTGGACAATATCCATGTCAACACGACTTTTGCTCACATTGGAGAAATCGCCAGCAATTGGATCCAAATCTGTGACTCCCTAACGAGACTCTTCTGGCCAAACTATGCTCAGCATCCATGGCTAGGAGAGGCCCACATACCTCGACAGGCAGTTGCCTTCAAGTCCCGCCTCGAAGAAATCAAGAACATCAAGAATCTCTACAGACAAATAGTGACTCTCTTCAGCGATAACTCGCACTTGATAGAGTCAGTCAATAGGATGTTCCAGCCCTTCAGGAACCTTAACATTCTGGACATTCAACCGCTCGGGGAGAAGCACTGGCGCTCAGCTCTAATGCACTTTGAGAAGATCCTGGAACCAATTGACGAGAAGATCGCCAATGTGCTAAAAACTAAACTTCATCGACACCTGGACAATCCCCGGCAAGTGGTTCACATCTTCTCAAAATTCAACATCATCTCAACCCGTCCGATGGTTTTAGAACTCCTAACAGCCGAAAGAGAGCACTTCCTGCAATCTCTTCAACTCCTGATCAAGGATCTCCAGGTGGCTTTAAGCCAAAGTGGAGATTCTGACCATGAAAACAGCCACATCTCCCCGATTTGTTGGGAATGTCGCTGGCTTCGAGTAGTGGAACATCAAATTGATGAGATCAGCAGAATCTCCCATGTTGTTGCAAATCAGGACAATCACGCTAATGTCTTTAAACAATTGTCAGACCTGAGAGCAGAAACTCAGAATCTCCTGAAAGTAAATTTCGATTCCTGGTGCGATCAATCTCTGGCAGCTGTAAAGAGTGGAGAACTGACCCTGAGAGATGATAGATCCGTTGTGGAATTCGAGAAAACCGACCGGCAACTCATGAGGGTCACTTTCAATGCAAAACTGATCTCCTTCTGCTACGATGTTCGGGAGTTTGAGCGACAAGGATACAAAATTCCTCTGGAATTGAGAGATTCTGCAGCACATGCTGTAAAATTTATCTCCTACGCAAGACTCCTGCAGCAAGTAGCAACCTTTCACAACACAATCGGGGATAGGATGATTCCTTGCCAGAGACCCATAATGCTGAAGAATGCCGTGGAATTGTCCAATCTCGTGCGCAGTGAATCCGTGGCGTGGAACGACGAGGAGTCGGTGAAGAGATACATTGGAGTTCTGCAAGGAGCAGTTCAGAAACTATCAAAGGATAACGCGATCCTTGCAGGATATCATGAGCAAGCGAAGAAAATTATTGTGAAGCTCATGACAACGGACTTGCAACGCCAAGCGCAGATTTGGAAGGATGAAATGAGACATCTCAGGGACTTGATGGCTCAAATCGAGAGCCAAGGATACACCAATCTCGATGCCTTCAAGCTTCATCTCGATCACCAACTCTACAAAGTCCTGGAGTACCAATATGTGTCTGGAATCCTGAATCTCAACCACAAACTCCCTGACATCTACATAGACATTGTCTTCAGACAACAGCAGCTTCAGTTTCGACCTCCACTTGAGGAAATTAGAGCAAAGTACTATCTTCAACTGAGGAGATTTATCGAGCGACCCCTGAACTTTCGTGGACTGTCTGAGCGTAGCGCAGATCTCTTCAAAGTCATGGTGGAGCGGAACAGACACTACTTCGGTTCGCTCTACCACAAGGCTGAGGATTTATTCAGAAATCTTCAGCGTCATAGAGATTCCTGGTTGTCTTGGGTTGCACTAGGATGCGTTGATCTTGATGAATTGTGCAGAATTCATTTATCGACTTGGCAGGATTGGGACAAGAACTTCCGCTCCTGCAAACACTTCAGCCAGCAAGTGGCAAAGATTCAGAACTCAGAGGAGAGAATCGATTGCATAGTTGTTAATCTTTCTCCGCTACGATCGGACATTGAATTCATCAGCCGTAGATACTGGGAAGCTTTGACCAACAGCTTGAGATCGTCAATTCTCGAAGATATCTCAATGCTTGAAGATTTCCTCAACACATCCTTGCAAGTTCTACAGAACATCCCTCTCGATGAGAACGGAATTTCAGAGGCTGGAGCTAAATATGAGAAGATCACTAGCGATCTACCGAAAATGACAGAACTGATTAAGTCTGTCCAGGGGAAGGACACCTGCCTGGCTGGATGGTGCAAGGAGCGAGTCAGCTCCCTAGCTAACCTCATGGTAGGATGGGATCAGCTACAACCTCTGATAGACAATCATCACACAGTTCTGCAGCGTCAGATCGACATAATGAAGGATCACCTCACGGGACAGATTGAAAACCTTACAGAGGAAGCAGAGAAATTCCTGATCCGCTGGGAAGCAACTCTAGCGGAGATGGAAGCCAATGAAAAGGCCGATTTGAGTGTATTCAGAGAGCGTCAGCAACAGTGGGAAGCACTCAAAGAGAAGAAGGAGCAGCTAGAAGTTAACTGTTTAAAATTCAATGTACCTCTACCAGAAAAAGTCGGGGAGTCCTTCACGAAAGTTCAGCAGGATGTTGATGAACTGGGAAAACAGTGGGAGCACTTTGAGAGATTTACGAGGGAATTTGATGAGATTTGCGCTGAAGAGTGGACGGTTTATCGACGAAGGCCTTACATCCTGGCGGATTTCCTGACCAAATGGCGAAATGATCAATCGATCCCCGTAACTTCTGCAACTACAAGGATTCACCAGATGATAGAAATGTGCCAGAATCTCGTATCAGTATTACAAAGTCTTCAATCTGACGCTTTGACTGAAAAACACTGGGCCAGGATATTTCATCTTCTGGGCAAGTCACCAAAACCTACCCATGATATCCTCCTGAAAGACATACTAAGTTCTGGAGAGACGCTTTCCCAACAAGCAACCGAGATCCAGGGCATTGTTCGCCAAGCGTCTTCTGAACAAATTGTCCGACAAGCGCTCACTGAGCTGGAGCAATGGGGAGTAACAGCATCCTTAAAATTGACTCCCCATAAAGATTCTAAGGCAGAAAATGTCTCCTTGATTCGAGACTTCCAGGAGATCCTCAACAAGATCGGCGACAACCAATGCCTCTTGCAATCTGCTAAAAACTCAGCTGCCTTTGAGGCATTCTCTGACCAAGCAGAGATTTGGGAAATTCGTCTGGCCACACTTGATCGCATCCTGACCAGTTTGAGTCAGATTCAGAGGAAATGGATCTACTTGGAGCCTATATTTAGCGGTGGAACTCTTAGAAATGAGGAAGTGATTTTCATGAGGATCGACAAGGATTTTCGCTACATTATGCGAGAGATTGTCCAAGATCCTAGGGCACTCAGCGTGGCGAAGATTCCCAACATATCCAATGTGATTGAATCTCTGGAGAATCAATTGTCTCGCTGCCAAAATACACTAACAGCCTATATCACTAGCAAGAGAAACGCCTTCCCGCGTTTCTACTTCCTAGGAGACGATGATCTATTAGAGATACTAGGCCAAGCCTCTAAGGAAGCCATCCTGCAGAAGCACATTAAGAAACTCTTTCCAGGAGTACATCGCTTGGGTATAACGCTGAGAGATAGTGAAATTTTTATCGGGAGTATTCACAGTGCTGAAGGAGATTCAGTTCCTCTCAGGAACATCATCCACATCAATGGACCTGTTGAGGAGTGGCTCAATCAGCTAGTGATGGAGATCAAATTCACTCTCCGTGAGCTTGTGAGGAAGTGTGTAGAAATCAAGGACTTCTCGGAAACGCATATCGAGGAGTTTCCCATCCAAGTCCTCACCCTGGCCAGAGCCATCTCCTTCACTCGCTCCACTGAGAAAGCCATCACTTCAATGAGCGTAGGTAATCTCCTGAAATCCACCCGGTCAGACATTGAGAGATTTACTCTAATGACCGGGAAGACACAGTCCAGCCTTACCCAACTCAAAATTCGCTCCCTCCTCGTGGATCTTGTGCACCATGCAACAATCCTAGAGGATCTCCAGCGACATAACGTCACCAACATCCAAGACTGGATGTGGCTGCAACAGCTTAAGTTCTATATTGATCGCAACTCAGCCAGTGTTACAGCTAGAATGGTTTACACAGAGTTTGAGTACTCCTACGAGTTTCTAGGGAACCCTAGCAAACTCGTCAATACATCCCTAACTCACAGATGCTACCTAACTCTAACACAGTCAATGCACTTAGGACTTGGTGGAAATCCATTCGGACCGGCAGGAACCGGGAAAACGGAATGCGTTAAAGCTTTGGGAGCAATGCTAGGACGCCTAGTGCTAGTATTCAACTGCAACGAGAATGTTGATAGTGCTGCCATAGGACTTATTCTATCAGGATTGGCTAGATGTGGGGCTTTCGGGTGCTTTGATGAATTCAATAGGCTTCAAGAGGCAACATTATCCGCTATATCTATGCAGATTCAACCACTTCAGCAAGCTCTCAAGGAAAAACGAGATACCGTAACCATCCTCGATGAACCTGTAAGTTTTATACTTGTGGAAGGTACTTACCAAACGTTGATATATATGATTTTTCGTTACAGATTCCTTTGAATCCTCACTGTGGAATCTTTGTTACCCTTAATCCCGCAGGAGAGGAATACGGTGGTCGCCAGAAACTTCCCGCTAACATTCAAAGTCTCTTCAGACCAATTGTAATGCAGGAACCTAAACCAAAAGAGGTAAGCTGGAATACGAACTCTACTACTAGATCAAGATAATGGTTTCCATTACTTACAGATCGCTAGAGTTCTCCTCTTCGTTGAAGGATTTGAAAATGCTGATGAGATTGGAGAACGTATGGTGGAGCTCTTTACTTTAGCCAGGAAAATCCTTTCTCCTCAGCGTCACTATGACTGGGGCTTGAGAGAACTCAAAACAGTACTAACAGCTTGCGGAAAGGCACTCAGAGAAAGGAGATCTTCAAGTTTGTCGGTCCAAGAAGAGATGGAACTTGCTGTAAGCGCAGTACGAGCCAACACCATGTCAAAACTCACCCTGGCTGATTGTAAGCTCTTCAATGATCTCATCGGGGATGTTTTTCCCAGAGTAGGAGTAACGGACTTTAGAGAGAAGGATCTTCAAAACTCCATTGAAGAAAGTTTCAAGAGTGCCGGCTTGATTCTGAATGAGAGGCAAGTGGAGAAATGCTTAGAACTGCAGGAGCAGTTAACAAAAAGAATGGGAGTTGTAGTAGTGGGACCACCTGCTTCTGGAAAGACTACATTGATCACCATTTTGAAGCAAGCCCTAATGAATCAAGGGAAAGTGATCAGGACATATACGATCGCTCCAAAGAGCATGAGTCGAAAACACCTACTGGGACATCTCGATCCCGACACGAGGCAATGGAATGATGGAGTTCTGACTACAACAGCTGTTGCAGTGAATTCTGAGGATGCATCTATCCAATCATGGATCATATGCGACGGTGATGTAGACCCTGAATGGATTGAAGCTCTCAATTCCGTGTTGGATGACAACAAGCTGCTAACCTTGCCTTCTGGATGGAGAATTCAATTTGGTAACAACGTAAATTTTGTCTTTGAGACTCACGATCTCAGCCACGCTTCACCAGCCACAATATCGCGAATGGGAATCATAAATCTGAGTACGAGAGATCTTCCTCGGGATCTTTTACTTCAGTCCTGGCTCCTAAAACAATCGAATGCAGAGATTCTGAAGCGTTTTCTGGACCAGTATCTTAAAAGAGGAATTACGTGGATTGAAAAGAATGCGACTCGACCGGTTTCAACTGTATCCAACAACATGATCTTTTGCGCCCTTCAAGCTATCACAGACACAACAAGCAAGGACGAGTTTTGCGTGGAGATGGTTCAAGGATTGGGGGCTTCTTTGTCTATAGAATCCAGAAAGAAATTCTCTCAGCAGATCTTTGATTGGGCGGATATTTATCTAGCCAATCGAGTAGATGCTGAACTCGTCAGCTACAACACTTTTCGTGATGCCATAGAAGTTTACGAACTTGAAGGAACTGTAGGATCCATGACTGATAAATCTCTTATTAAGACCCCCATTGCTAAAGCCAATATGGAAGTGCTTAGGAACTTCTTGAAAGGAGATTTCCGGTCACCGTTTCTTATAGTAGGGCCTGCAGGATGTGGCAAGACTCTCGTCTTGGGAACAGCGGTTGCCGAATATGCTGGTTATCAGCTCGTTACGATCAACTGTAGTGCACAACTAGCTGTAAGCTACGTTCTGTACGTTTTGAAACAACACTTCCTCGTAATCTCTGGAATTCGAGGACGAGAGTACAAGCCCAAATATAACAGGATTGTGGTTTACTTCCGCAACATTCACTTATGTCCGGTAGATGAGTGGGGAACGTCAGAAGTCGTAGAACTGCTTCTGCAGTTGATTCAACGAAGTGGTTTCTACGCCGACACTTTGGAATGGATTAGCGTAACTGGACTACAAGTTTGTGGCTCCTTCTCAAGCACTTTTAAATCATCGCTTTCGCAGAGATTTTTATCGGTGGCACGTTATCTCGTGATGGACTATCCGAGTGAGAAAGACATGAGTCTCATTGTGGAGAATCAATTTACTCCGATCTTTGCACGCTTTAAAACTTCTAAGATCAGAATGGAGAAGATTGCTGAAGCGATCATAGCAATCTACCAGGAAATGAAGACTTCCTTTACAGTTGATCAACGGAGTCACTACGTCTTCACTCCCAAGATGATCACCAAGCTACTATCTAATCTTCCTTGCTATCCCGCTGAGAGTCTCCCTGAAGCACTTCACAACGAAACTTGCCGAATGCTACGAGATCGACTGACTACAACAGAGGAGACGATTCAGTTTGATGAAATTTTTTCGTCAGCTACGAGGCAGTTCTACTCTCCTTCATCAAAGAAGGTATTCTTCGTGCCTTCGTCAACTAAGACAACTAATTTGCAGAGCGTTCCAACTGAGGAGTTTCTCGACAGAGTCCACAGATCTATTGGAGTTTGCAATACTGAGCACATCACAATTGATTCACCAGTTACTGATCAACTACTGACAACAGTGGCTTCCGTTTGCCAAGTTATTTCCCGCCCAGAAACTCACATGGTGATTGCTGGACTTTCGGGATCAGGACGGAGAGAGTGCATCTACATAGCTGGAGTTCTCCTCCAAACAAAGATCCATACTCTGCAGGCTACGTCAAACTACTCAATGGGAGACTTTTTCAGTGACCTGAAGATAGCCATGCAATCTGCTGCCCTTGAAGATCAGAGTACTGTTCTCTTGATTGATCATACTTGGATTGAGTTTCTCCCAACGATCCTTGAACCCATCGAGGCGCTACTCGAGGGAAGTGAGGTTCCTGATATTTTCGGGGATGATCTGGAAACCATTGCCAATCCACTAAGAAGTGCTGCCCAACTTGAAGGATATCAGGAATCGTTGGCTTCATATTTCCTGAAGAGAGTTGGACAGAATCTCCACTTGATCATCAGTCTGGAGAGCTCTTCTCCCGACATAGATGATCTCTTCACAAAATACCCTTCTCTGTATCGAAACACTGAGGTGTTCTTCCTACATCCACTGTCCTCTGCAGATCTGGATATTTATTTGAAGAATTATCCAGAATCCATTGAGAACTTCAAAGAGTTCCCAGTTCCAAAATACTTTGCTGATGTCTTAGCGACGAGCGGAAAATGGAGTGAATCACCTCAGAGGATGAAGCAATTAATTATCGGTTACAAGAAGATCTCTTCTGCTTGGACAAATAAGATCTCAGCACGAATGGAAAACCTAAAAGCTGGCGTTGAGAAGCTCTCATCCGCTTACAGTGTCGTGGCTTCATTGAAGAATGAGGCAACCCAGCAAGAAGAAGCTGTAACAGAGAAGAGGAGACTCGCTGCAGAATCTCTGGAGATGATCTCTGCCACAATGAGATCAGCTACTGATCAGCGAACTGATTTGTTGGAGCTGAAGAAGAAAACTGAAGAGAGCAGTCGAGCTTTGGTGGAGCGGAAAAAAGCTATTGAATTGGAATTGAAGGAAGTTGAACCACTACTGAAGGAAGCGACCGCAGCTGTTGGACAAATCAAGACGGAAGCTCTGTCTGAAATTCGATCCTTGAGAGCTCCTCCAGAGACCATTCGGGACATCCTCGAGGGTGTTCTCAGATTGATGGGGATTCGGGACAC
The DNA here is from genome assembly GCA_918844115.2 of Phlebotomus perniciosus. Lineage (NCBI taxonomy): Eukaryota > Metazoa > Arthropoda > Insecta > Diptera > Psychodidae > Phlebotomus > Phlebotomus perniciosus. Next base: position 67,726 of record CAKKOB020000122.1, on the reverse strand, counting down.
TTCCTGGAACAGTATGAAAACCTTCCTAGCCAAGAGAGGAGTCAAGGAGGACATTAGATCCCTGGATCCAGCGAGAATCGCCCCGGAAAACTATCAAGCCGTTGAGAAACTTCTTATTTCGAAGTCAGAATCTTTTGAAATGAAGAACGCCAAGAGAGCTTCAGCAGCTGCTGCTCCTCTGGCCTCCTGGGTCATTGCCAATGTCCAGTACGCTAAAGTGGTGCAGAGTATCAAACCCCTAGAGAGGGAACAGAATGAACTTAAGAGGAACCTCGAAGAAGCAGAGACCCAGATGAAATCTCTAATGACTGGACTCGATGATGTGGATTCTCGCGTGAAAGAGCTCTCTAATCAGCTCAATATCTACACCCAGGAGGCTGCCGTGCTGGAGATAAAGCTAAATGATGTCCGGAGCACTCTGACCTCTGCTGAGACTCTTGTGGATAAGCTAAGCTCTGAATATCGAAGCTGGAGTCAACAAATGCAAGAATTCCAGGAAGAATTGGATTCTCTCGCGATGAAAGCTTTCCTTGTGAGTCTCTGCATGAATTTCTTGAGTCATTTGGCTCTGGAAGAGCGATCTCAAGTGCTCAGCACTGTGATTCAGGCCACAGAATTGCCTCCATTTGATCTCACAGAGAGTCTGGTAACTGAGCAGGAGAAGATAATGTGGGAGAGTATGGGACTTACCCCAGATGCTCAATCCATTCAGAACGCTGGACTTCTGCTCAAGATTCTCTCTCTGCCTCTTCGGAACTCCCCAATTCCCCTCCTCCTGGATCCCTCAGGAAGCAGCTTCCGCTGGTTTGTGGCTTTCCTGCAAAGTCAGGAGAAATCCTTCGAGGTCTCTTCGCAAAGCGCAGAGAGATTTGCTTACACACTGGAGCTCGCCATCCGTTTTGGGAAAATTTTGATTGTGAGGGATGTAGAGACTTTTCTCCCATCACTTCTCTCAGTAATCATCTCAAAGATCCACGTGCGCTTCAACAAAAAACTCCTCCAAGTGGGCAATAAATTGATCGATTTACATGATGACTTCCACTTGATTCTCACGACGAGCCTGGACAAATTTGATCTGAAATCGGATGTTGAGGCTCTGGTGACGCCAATTCCCTTCACGACTACAATTAGTGGATTAACAGACCAACTGATGAGCAAGAGCATCTTGCTAAAGAGGCCAGAACTTGAGGAGAAGCGCATCAGTTTGCTGCAGAGTGAAGGGAATATGCTGAGAGAAAGAGAGAAGCTCCAAGAGCGTCTCCTGCAGGAACTCTCCACAGCTCAAGGGGACATCCTGAAAAATGAGAAGCTGATAGGAAGTTTAAACGCTGTTAAAGAGAGTAGTGAATCCATTGATGCATCCCTCATGGAATCTTTAGCTGTTCGGAAGAAGCTGATGGAGGATTACAGTAAATTCCGCAGCTTGTGTTCAAAATCTGCTCACTTTTTCATGGGAATCGCCTGGATTTATCCTCTCTCCGTGAATCTCTTCTCTGACCTCTTCACAGAGACTCTTGGGAAGGAGAATGAGTACGATGAGGAGAGGATATTCGCCCAGCTAATCCATCGGGTGTACATGAATCTCTCCCGGAGCGTTTCCAAGCAGAATTATACGGAATTAGCGCTTCATGTCTGCAAGAATGCATTTCCACAGAAAGTCCCTGAGAAGGAGTGGGAGCTCTTCATCACAAATTTCATCTCCACTGAGGATTCTGCTGGTTATCAATTTCCCGAGTGGATAAAGAAGGAACTGATTCCGAAGCTAACCACCTTAAGATCAGCTCACGTGAAGCTCTATGAAGTTCTCCAGCTTGAGAATCGCGACGTCTGGAGCAATTTCATGAGTGGAGGGAGAGCTGAGCTTCCCGTGCGAGTCAGTGATTTCCAGAGAATCTTGATTACGCAAATCCTGCGTCCGGATCTCATGATGCAGAGCATCAGGGAGTCAATGACTAGGATTCTGGGCTTCAACATAATGTCAGTGGTGCAGCCATCGATTGGACAACTGGCAGTGGAGGCGAAGAGTGACAAGCCCATCCTGATAATCAGCTCTCCGGGGACAGATCCCTCCAAGGATCTCAAAGGATTTGTCGCTGAAAAGATGCAGCCTGAGAAATTCGTGGAGATTTCAGTGGGAAAGGGTCAGGAGCAACAGAGCATTCTGGCTTTGCGTCGAGCAGCGGAATCTGGCACTTGGATCTGTCTCAAGAACATTCATCTCCTGCCCAAGTGGATAAAAAATCTAGAGACGGAACTAGCTTCTCTCTCCCTGCACAGCAACTTCAGATTGTGGCTTATTTGTGAATCCACATCTGACTTCTCGGAAGCTTTCGTCTCAAGATGCTTAAAGTTGCTCTTTGAACTCCCCAATGGTGTTAAGTTCAAAGTGCAGCGTCTCCTGAAGCAGTGGGAGAGTCTGATGACATCCAAGCGTGATCCTAGACTTGTGAAGCTCTTCTTTAATCTATTGCTGCTCAATGGAGTGCTTCAGGAAAGACGGAACTACATCCCGCAGGGTTTCACGAAGTGGTACGACTTCAGCGACTCAGATCTTAGAGCGGGAATTGACTGTGTCAAGTGGATGGAGACGACCTTCGCGGTGAAGATGGAATGGCCAATTCTCCACGGGCTACTGGACTGTGTCGCCTTCGGTGGACGCATAGACAACAACCAGGATCACCAGGTGTTGCTTCATCACCTGCAGGACTTCTTCAGTGATGCTCTCTTGACCAGTCGCTGGATTCCGACCAATTTCTCAAAGCCCCTTCCTCAGAGCGTCAACATTCAGGATTATTACAACTACATCCACGGACTCAGCGATACTGATGACCCGGAAGTCTTTGGCCTGGCCACAACTACCAACGTCTCGAGAGATTTACTCTTTTGCCGGAATCTCCTAAAACACCTCCGCAGCACTTACTACAAAATCGACGATCAGGAGAATCTTGAGAAGAGGATCAGACCAATTCTGGCCACTTGGAAGAAGCTGGTCTCGGTGAGAAGTTTAAAATTTGTTAAGAGATTTTTTTAAACTATTTTTTTATGGTTTAAGGGTTCTACTCTGCTGGAAACATACCAGAATATCCCAGAAGATGATCACAATTCAGATCCTTGGATGACTTTCATTCTCTCAGAGATGCGACTGGCCGGAAATCTCTTCGAGGTAAGTTTTATTGTTTTGAGGAAGGCTTGAAAATATTTCCAAAATTTTTTTCATATGAGATTACTTATAAGTTTTCCTATAAAAATGTCGAGTTTCCCATAAATGAATTTTCATTTAGCCAAATTATTAGATGTGATTCCTCCAGCTTTCATTAGTTTCGAATTAATTCTAAAAACAAAATTCAAAAATAAATAATTCAATTCATTAAAAACACGTAATCTATAAAAAAAAATCTTAAAAAATTAACAAACAAAAAAATAATAATAAAAAATTTGCTATAATTTGTCAGTCATCCTATAAGAATAGATTATTTTTTATGGGAAGCTCAAAGCATTTTCTACGCTTTCTATTCAACCATTTTAACCCAACAATTAGAAAAAAAACTCATTTCATTCTTAATAAAAATGTTTCAATTTATTATACTATTATCATTATCGGTCTTGAAACATATTTTCATCATTTTTTTTGTAATTATTGTAAGAAATAGTAATAGTAAAAAAAAACATGAAACAGCATTGGTTAAATGCTCTAACTCAGAATAACTCCGCCATTGACAATCTTAAAGATCCACCGCGAAAGACATAATCATAAAAGTGTTTGTAAAAAAAGAGGTCAACGTAATTAGAAAAAAATTAATTGTGTTTCAAGTTTGAAGTCGTGCAAGTCGCGTCCATTTTTAGTTACTTTTCCTTTTTTATCCTTATCAATTGTCACCTTATTTAATTTAATATATACACAGTTATGACAAATATATATTATGTTTATGTAGTTATATATATATATTCATTTATTAGGTAGAGACTAAATTGTGTTTCAACCAAGAATTTTCACTTCTTATCAGTTGTTTTTTTTTGTTTTTTCTCTCATTTTTCTCTTCACGTTCTCACAATATCGTGCCAAAATAGCACATTTTCTTCGTTTTTTTTTTATTTTCTTGTAAAATAAAATCAATAAAACATACATTTCCTCTGTATTTGCACAGTAAACACTCGCAACTTTTCTCAAAGTCTCCTCTTCAATCAATAGAAAAAATCATCATAAGATCCTAATTTAAATCCGAAAACATTATGTTCTTAGACAAATTATCCTTAAAAACGTGTAAATCGACAATTGCAATTTCTGGCCAAATTGCAAACTATAATTTAGAATATAGGCTTTTTTCTGTTTTGAGGAAATCCAAACAGATCTCCCCATAATCTTCCCCTCTATTACCCTATCCGTGATTTTACTAAACCGAAAATATAAGAATTACTAAACTTCAACGTTTCTACCAGTCGTCAATGTCTCTCATCTTCTCGCCCAAAAGTTCTCTTCTTTCTGTTTCACTTGAGAATTAGGAGTTTAATGTTTACGCGAAGGGGCGAATAGATGACTCTGTGTAGACAAATGGGGTAATCTTTGCAAAACACGCGACATATCGTTGTCTATCCCGAAGAGATGATCACTAAAATGACGAATGGAGTCTCCCCAGAGTCATCAATGCCGTCCCAACATTGTGGTCTGTGTTGCTTAGAAAATCGAGCGAATATGGCTACCGATACTGACGTGAAATTTGCCGAAATCCATCCGGAAAATCGTTTGTGTTTCAGCTAAATAGAAATGGTGTAACATTTGTGTCTCTGCTATAAATAGGCCTTTTCAGACAAGTTAAAATGTCTCTTCTTCGAGTTGAAAGATCAAAAATATAAAGAACAATTCATTTTCCACAAAACAACTCGAAGTGAATCGAGTAAAGAAGACTATTCTTAGCAGAGACACAAGCCCAAACCCATTTTAGCCGAGACACAAACCCTATTCCAGTTAACCTTCAGCCAAATTCAAATAAGTCATTCTGAGTTAAATTTCCCAACTTTTTGGCAGACAATTCACGGAATGCTGACGAATCTTCACATCGCCATCAGAGATGCGGGCACCGAAATGTCGCCGGCTGAGAGATCAGCCCTACAGACACTCTGTGAGAATCAAGTTCCCCTCCAGTGGCGGAAGCTGTGGTCAGGACCCCGTCTCGCCACTGATTACATGAAAGCCGTCTCAATTCGCGCCCACGAAGCAGAAAAACGCTTCCAGACCCGTAAAAATTCTCCCGGATGGTGCGAATCCATTGATTTCGCCACAATCTTTAGTCTGGAGAGCTTCCTGGCCAGCCTAAAGCTATCAACGGCTCGACAGCGCTCAACATCCACCTGTCGACTCACATTCCACGCGACCTTTGACGCCAACGAGATTCTGGCGGAGCCCACCGTGAACGTGGCCGCCCTGCTAATCGATGGCGCCACCCTGCGAGGTGGCCGACTGGCATTCGCGTCGCGACGCACCGACGACACTCGCACGCCACATTTTCGCATCACATACACGAGCTCAGCGGCAACAGGTGGCGGCGGCGGTGGAATACCCATTCCACTCTACAGCAACACGAGTCGAGAGCGAATCCTCGGGCGGATTGTGGTCGCCACGGAATCAGATGCACCACCCGATATGGTTACATACGCTGGCGTCGCTCTCGTGGTGCCCGACGCACCCCTCTAGACCCAGTCTAACTCAATTTCTCCACCCACATATTCGCAACGATTTTCAAAGAGTGTTGGCTAATTCAGTCAGCAAGTGTCATAAGTGGGAATTTTTAATGGAAATAATTTCCTGTTTTGATTAATCTGTTGCATTTTTTACTCTAATGGTGCTGTCACACGTCGATAATTTAGTCAACAGATTATTACATTTAAAAGCAATTTAATTTTTGAGGAATCTGAAAAGAGAAACTTCCCGAAAAACTCAAAAGATGGAGCACAAAATGCCATTCAGTCGAATCAAGAGCTTTTAAGTACTAAACAAAAGCTCCTGATTGAACTGAATGGCATTTTCCGATATTCTATTGAGCTTTTTCGGAAAATTTTATGAAAGATCTTTCAATAACGCAGAAAAAGCTCTTTTTGTGGAAATTCAATGATATTTCACTAAAAAAGAGTGATTAAATAGAGTTCCTTGCAAAAATCAGCCACCGGAAGTATTGCCGTGTGACAGCAGCTTAAGCTTAATGAAGATCTAAGAAAATTAGACTATATTTTGATTAAATCTTCACTTCTAGCCAAAATTTAAATAAAATTTTGAGATTATGGAAATCATTCTAAATTTTTGTTAGTGAAAATCTTGCAACATTTTTGCTGACTGAACCATGAAAAATAATGGTCACACGCACTTTTTTTCCACTATAGTTATGCCTATATATCAAATATATGAGTAAAGTATGAAATATTACAAGATTTTTCAATTACCACTTTTATATAGTTTACAATGTCACTATGAAACAACATGAAATTCAATGGATTATCCAATAAATGTATCTTGATTAATTCCAGTTGTTATTATTCCCGTTTTACAAACTCTTTTTTCCCCTCTCTCTTGTTCTCTCACATGAATTTTACAAAATAGAGAAGAAGAAAAATAAACAAAAATGCATTATTGACGGTAAAAACATATTTGTTAGAGCTTTAAGTCAGTGTACAAGTATTATATCTTTGAATATCTATACATCCTCTTGTTCTTCTTCTTTCAAGTTATTCTCAGCAATATTCCCATATTTAATCCTTTTTTACGCTAGTAGCTTTAATTATTTCGTTTCATTACATGATTTTCTTCTCTTTCTGTATTTCTCATTAAAAACAGTTATTACTAAATGTTATGTTTTGTTTTCATTTTCTCAGTTAAATTGGTTGTATTAGAAAGACGCGTGGCTGGATGGTTGTTATATCAAAGATTTTTTCACCTAATTCTCGTATTTTTGTTCATCATTAAATTCCATTTTACATTTATCAATTAATCACTTCCTAAATAATTTCATTATAGGTTTATTTTTTTTCTTTAATTTTAACGTGATTTATCAAATATACACTTAAAAATGTTTGTTTTATGATATTTTTTAATTTTATTTCCCTTACCATTGATTTTCTTTCAAATATTTATAGGTCTTCCTTTTCATTCTCTCACGTTTTGAGAGCTTAGCATTTATTTCATTATTTCATTAGTGGTGTGAAACGAAATTATAAAGACTTATGAAAATTTTAGTTTCTTGCTCTTTTTGTCCCAACCCTTTATCAGTTTTATTTCTTTAACTTTTTCTCCAATCCTCTTCCCTCTTAATAATTGTAATGAATAATTTAATCTTTATACTTTTATCAAATTTACGCTCACGCAGCTCTCTTCACCCTAATTCACCCTCTTTTTTATCTCAATTACATTTAGTTTTTTTTTTCTTTTAAACGTATTTTTAAGTCTTAGGGCCGAGGGACTAAACGGACCTGAAAAAATCAAAAAAGGAAGAAATATATTTAAAGAAAATTCAATAAACTTAAAAAGAAACAGTCATTCAAACTCACCCTCATACTAAAAAATGTTCCCCAGCTAATCATGTTGTCGCTCACATCTCTCTTTCTTCACTTTATCAGAATATTCATTTAATAATAGTAGTTGATATGGATAATCATTGTTAATCCATATCTCTTCATCTTAAATGTGTATCTCTCCTTCTCATCATCTCTCCATTAATAATTATTTTATGCGTACTCTGTATTCCTCAATGCCACATCCTTATGAAAACTATTTCACATTTCGCATATCATTCACGACACTCTGTCCGCGAATACGTATCGAAGATCTCCTCTCTGGCGTGTCATATGGTCGTGAAGAGTTTGTCGGCTCCTCCATTGTGTTGGTGGTCATTTGAGTGCGTTTCGCTCCGCCACCACCGCCCTCGATCTCCTCATTGGGCCCAGCCGTGCTGCGTGAGCCACCTTCACGGGATAATCAATTCAAGATTGAAAGTCAACATTAGCCAAAACCAAAAGGGCTTCCGACAATTGTTTGTATAAGCAACAAAAGAGTAAAACTATATACTGTTGCACTTGTTGTTAATTGCACGTGTCACAAACGAAAATATAATACAAATAAGCATAGCACAAATCCATTCGCATTCAGCATAAGAAAGGGATATTGTTATTTTTAATACAGATCGTCGTAGCAGATAACGCCTTTTTATCAAGGAACGGCGTCTTTTTGTATAATAAAACATCGCCAATTCCACGAAACGAAATGCAATAAAGACGTGACAGGGTAATTAAAGTAGGAATTTTCTTATAAAAATACTAACTTCTTATATACCTGGCCAAACATTATCAGAAGTTGCTTTAAAAACTTTATTCCAACTGACGTCTCTTGATACAAAACTGCGCTTTTTATGCATAAAAGTTTCTTTTTACCAACAAATAATAAAGTTCAATGATATTCTCAGATAATATCAAAATTGTAACTTCTGAGCAAATGCAGCCAGACGGCGATTCCGTGTAGGTTCAATAAAAACTGAAGTTTGCTGGTAAAATGCGCTCATAAAGCGACCGTTCTAATTTAACGTTTTTTGAGGAAGATTCAACAAAAATGCCCGAAATTTGTTTTTAATTTTAGGGATAAATTTTTGAGACAGATTTTAGAGAATTTTTTTGCCTATTAAAACCTTCTGACTCCTTTTCAAAACTTTATGAGGTTTCATAGCACAAGCAACTAAACAAAAAAGCTTACTTAAAGCTAGCTTAAAGCTTCAGGCTCAACATTAAGCTTTAAGGCTTTCCCTTTTCGATA
>CAKKOB020000122.1:0-58838 GCA_918844115.2 Phlebotomus perniciosus | reverse complement strand
TTTTGCCTATTAAAACCTTCTGACTCCTTTTCAAAACTTTATGAGGTTTCATAGCACAAGCAACTAAACAAAAAAGCTTACTTAAAGCTAGCTTAAAGCTTCAGGCTCAACATTAAGCTTTAAGGCTTTCCCTTTTCGATAAAAATACATTTTTTCGAAATACTTAAAGCCAATTTGATAATGTGAATCTACTTTTAACTGGTAAAAATAATTTTTGTTTCTTCATTTAGACTTATTAGACTCATACTTATCACCTTCTCCTTAAGAAAACTAATTATTTAATAACCAAATGCAATCAGATTGAAGCTATTTTACGTTATAGAATAGTTGAACACATAAAGCTTCTACAAAAGAATTTTATCAAAACATTTTGCAACAAACACCAAACATTCTGTCAACCAATAAAGCGCTGCAATACAAAACAGACACCTTAAACACCACCCAGAATACTTTGTGAGAAGTTCAACAGAGACTTATCAAAACAACACAACAATAAGCTAATGAAAACAATCAATATTTAGACGACGCGCGAAAGAAGAAATGAATGAGGTATATACAATGTAATTCACTTCTTTTCATGAATACCAAATGAATTCTCATCACCATCACACATGAAGTGATTCAGCAACATTCACAACCATTATTTAAACATGGGATGATAAGCTTGCAAATAAAATTAAATTCAATTCATAAGAAAAAAACTCACCAAACTTCAGCATATTCCAGTCGAAAACGTAGTCATAGGTAAATCCTTGCCTATGGAAAAGTGTCCTAAATAGCTTTCGCAGATAGCAATAGTCGGGCCTCTGTTCAAAGTGCAATTGTCGGCAGTATGTGAGATAGGTGGGAAATTCAGCAGGGAATCCCTTGCACAACTCTTCAATGGGCGTCGAGAGTTTCTTCTCTGAGATCCTCTCATACTTTTGCCGCTTATTGGCCGCCTTCAGTCCCTGCCACGGCAATGTGCCCAAATTGAAGTACATCAGAACATATCCGAGTGACTCAAGATCATCACGTCGCGACTGTTCGATGCCCAAATGTGTATTTATCGACGCATATCGGGCAGTTCCGGTCAAATTCTTATTCTCTCTGTATGGTATGTGTCTCTGTGTACGTGTGTCACGGTACTTCTTCGCCAAGCCAAAATCAATGATATACACTAGATTACCCTTCTTCCCGAGACCCATCAGAAAGTTGTCCGGCTTAATGTCACGATGGATAAAGTCTCTCGAGTGGATATAATCAATGCGCGATATCATTTGATCGGCAAGCAATAGGACTGTCTTCAGTGTGAATCTAAACAAAAAGAGAATAGAAGAAGAAAAATTGACAATGTTAAACCCTCCAAATTGCGTATCAAATGCAACTCAAATCTATTTTAGTCACTGAATGAGCGCCCTTATCTCTGGCGAATTCGTTGATAAGATCTCATTTTTTTTTTATTTATCAATCAATTGTCATTGAAATTGTTCCAGAAAGTGAAGAAGCAGACACTTTGCTGGATTAAAGCTTTTGCGTGAATCATGGATACCAAGTATTGAAAAAAAATCCGCTGCCCTATTTTCATTCTTACCGAATCGTGTTTACTACTTTTGAATCGTTTGATAAATAGCCAAGAAAATATCCTAAAATACATATTAATATCTAGTTAAATCGGTACAGAAAATTCAAAGACTTTTGGCAACATATTGAAATTCATATTATACGACTGAGTCGAGAAAAACCCCGGAAATTAGCATTTTTCAACTTTGAACTTGAAAAACCATTAGAAGGAATTGATTGAGGGATCTTAACAAAAAGAAAAATTATATGACTAATCTTTGAAATAATATTAACGAACAAAAACAAAAAATCCTTTTAGCGATCAATCATTCTAATTCCCTTATCCCTTTTAAAAAAAAAAAACATTTAAAACTCATTTGTTGGGAAGATGATAAACGTGTTGGACAAAAAAGTGGATTAGCAACCTAATAATCTGAAATCATCTCATCTCTCACCTCCTAGAGCAAAAATTGAAGAGATCCTCAAGCGATGGTCCCAGCAATTCCATCACCATCACGTTGTAATCACCCTCGGAGCCACACCATTTAATTCGTGGTATGCCAACTGCAAAAGAAAAGCGAGAGTGAGACACACTGTTGAGATGCATAAATATACACACGCTTTATGGATTATGCAACACAACGCGGATTAACATTGTTTCATTAATTTATATATAATTTTTTTTCTATTTATACATTCAACTATTATGTTGAGGTTTCTGTATCGCTCTTTTTTCGCCTCGTCTATTTTTCACCTTCTCTCTCTCCACTTTAGACAAAAGAGAGAGAAAAACCTACGGTGTATCATATTTTTTTGCAATGGAAATAAAACTGCTGTTGAAGCGCATAAAAAACGTTTAACAAAGCCTTTCATGTTGTGTACATAAATTCGGAGATAAAAAAACAAACACTGTGTAAAGTAAAATATATGAGCTTTTCATCTCTAACTCAATCTGCCAGCATCAAATGACGCAGAGAGTGCATTAAAAATTGCAATCCAATTGAAAGTTCTCGCATCCCAATTATATATTATACCTACAATCAAGAAAAATATTCTTGCCAATGCACAAACACGGATATATAATTCGTATCTATTTACCTGTTCAATTGATTTAATTACATTTCATTCGAATAAATCGACATGCCAATACACAAATAATTCTTCTATCAAGACATTCTCAAGACCCAATAAATATCGACTTAATATTGCAAAAGCACTGGGAGTAATCTTATTTACATGAATGAACAGATATACAGGAAAAGAAGTCACAATAGAATTTTTTTTCGTGACATATAATGGGAAATAAATGTAAGAATATTCTCTGTTATTGTACAACGATGACAAAATTGTGTCGAGATATTCTGAGAAATTACTCCAAAATACAATTTTATGTCGCTGACAGTACACTAATTTTAGCAAATTCCGTGAACGCAAAAATAATATTAAACCCTCTTTCTGTGACACACGAAAAGAGTGTATGAACAATAAATAGCTGTTTTATTTCTTGCCTCTCAATTAATAACCAAATGATTGTTTACGTCTCGACGAGACGAAGAAAAAGCGCTTAAACAAGTGTTGGAAAAAGGTATTTTCTGGAATTCAGACAAAAGGAAGAGATTGAACTCGTTGTTTTATCTGTAGTGAGAGAATAAACGATCTAAAGAAAGAGGAATCTAGCGATTTAGAAATCTCAGTAAAGTCATAAGTTTTTAGTCTAAAACTAGAACCTAAATGTCTCCTAAAAGGTTTTTAAATTAAATTGTCGGCAAACTTAAAATCAATTGAGAAACTCTAATGGGGCTGTCACACGGCAATACCAACTCTTACAGTTGAAAGAAATTAAATTGCATTTTTCAACGTAAAAACTATCAAACTTAGGTACTGCTTTTATGAAGGATATCTTAAGAATTTTGCAAGAAAACTCAAGAGAATAGAAGAAAGAGTCGATCAGTCCAATCAGGGAACTTTTAAGAACTGAAAAAGCTCATCCAAACAGCATTTTCCGCTCTTCTCTTGTAGAATCTGTAGAACTATTGCCATGTAACAGCACCATTATACAATAAAATAATTTCCACAAACAAGAAAGTCAAAGTTTTGCGTAAATTGTATTTTCTGAACTGTCTCTGACTTTGAGAATAATGCATGAGTAACTTCTCTAACTTTATCTTCTTTTTCTTTCCAATCAGATTGAGAGGGCTCTATTTTGATTAAATCTTCAATTTATACCAGAAGAAATTAAATTGTTATGAAAATTAGGCGCAAATCAGAAATTTTGTCATAGAAATCATGTTTTTTAATTTCTAATTTTTTTTATATTTTTAACAATATAATTTCTCTCAATAATGAAAGATTCCAATTCACACCAAAGACTCCTCAAAGAAGGTAAAAATATTAATCCAATAGAAACACTCAATTGTATATTCAAACAACTACCTGAAAGAATCCCTAAACATTGTCTTATCTTGAAAATCAATTAACTTGTCGCACTTTGCAATGGAATGTACTGTCTTTAACAAATTATTCTGTGATTTGTCTAATGATTTCACTTTGACAAAAACCTAGGTAACACGCATTGTTTACATTTTGCCAACAATACACCCGGCTCATGGAGAGGATGCCCCGTGGGAGAAAAGGTGTGAGGCCCGTTTTACCTCTTTACTTCACTTGCACGAGGTTGACACGCAATCAAAATGAAGAGAGCCCCGAAAGAGTGGTGGAGGTAAGAAAGGTAGAAAAAAAAACGAGACATCCACAGAGACTGCAGAGATACACCCAAAACAACAACAACAACTACTACTTAAAAAAAAACGACGTGAAAGAAGGTTGGAAGGAAGACGGCGCCACAGCAACAATTTTCATTGCTTCTCTTCTTGGAGAACGGCACAAATACACAAAACGCAACACTCAAATTCAAATGAGACACATTTCTATGCAAATTCCACTACATTTCTGCCAATCAACCATTCAACTACTCTATACAGCATTGGGATTTCATTCATAAGATCATGCGGAAAGTGTTTCACCGCGAGATGCCAACAAAAAGGGTTGAAGGAGGAAGGCAAAAAGAAATTCATATCTCAATGAAATTGCGGGATGAGAGAACAAATTTGTAACAGGTTCGATTAATCTCGCCTTCTCTCTTTCTCTCCTCTCTTTCATAGTTGTCATTCACAAAAAAAAATGTCTTTTATCGCTCCTCCATCAATGACACCTCTTTTGGCCACTCCGCATACCGTCTTTTGGGATTGAGACAGTAATTGAGCTCGCGCGAGCGAGCAAGAGAGGTTATCCGGCAGTGAATTAACTACATAATAACCTTCATCATCCACCCTCGGAGGAACCCTGACAGCATTTCTGTGCCCATCTCTTGCGCATTGTCGAAAGATCTCACAACAAATCTGACCATCTCGGTTGTGCATTTTATTACAAGTCTCTCATATTTGAGTTTGGAAAATGAAGGCAAAAACTATGACGACTATTGCGCGCCCACACCCTTTCCCAGCACTTTTGCATCACCCAGCACAGGCAGAAATGGCCTCACAATGGTAACTAAAGGTAAATTCACTAAAAGAAAATTGTACACTTATTTTATATTTGAACCTTTTTACGTGTTCTTATCGTTCTTATCAATTTTTCTTCGTTTCTGACCTAAAGTATTTGAGCTTTCTTAAAAAGATTCTGTAAAAGTTTTCAAAAATTTTCATCAAAGAATTCGCCTGAAAAAGCTCTAAAAAGTTTTGAATAAAGTTTCACAAAAAATAACAAAATATTGTTAAAACAAAAACTTTTAATCTACTCAAAATCTTTAAACTAAGATCCAGACTATCAAAATTAATCTACAAAAAAATCCTTCAACAAAATTATTATTTTAAAAATATTTTTTGTTAGTTTGGATCTGCATTAAGGCCCGTCTTTAGGCTTAAGGTAGATTTAAAATTTAGGAAAATTTTAACATTGAAGGCTAGTCTAAAGCTCAAAGCTGGCTTAAAGTTGACTTAAAGCTTAAGGCTAGCCTCAAACTTAAAGCTTAGAGCCAACTTAAAACTTATTCTTTTTTTGAAAAATATACTTGGTTCAAATATTGTAATTTAACTCTTGAACTCTCACAGAGCTATTTTGGACTGTCAAACTATCGGATCTCTCACTCACTCGTATTGCTCTCAATATTTTCTCTCTCGTTCTTTGACAGGAATTTGACGTGAGTGTCCAAGTATTAAGTTGATATTGTGGATCTACCAGAATCTTTTTTTATGATTTTTTTTGGACGATTATAAAGATCTAAAAGAAAGGTCTACATTTTTTTTAAAGCTCAAAGATAGCTTGAAAGGATTCTTGAAACTCTGATTAATCATTAATAAACCTTTATAAGTTTAACTTCTTCTATATTTTTTTAAACTCAATTACTTCTTCAAAAGCTGCAAATTGAAGCTGTGAATTTATTGTTTTAACCTTCAGATCATTCTGGGATGCTTAAAAAAGTTGCAAAACTCAAATTTTGGCCTAAAGGGATGCAAAATTTGCTCTTTTTCATTTAATTTCTCTAAATTTTGTACACTTTTCTTGAATGACTCTCCCTTGACGGTAACAGAGAGGTAACAATTCAGAGTCTCCTCTCCCCAGGTGCATTCACGTAATAATCGCCACACACAAGACCATTTTGTGTGACAACACGGCAAAGGCCAGGAAAAGTGGCGGAAAAGTGAACAGAATAGGAGAGACAGAGACAAGACATTGAATAAAAAAAGCAGTGAAAAACAGTGGAAAATGTGAGACGACAGAGAGTAGAGGAAAAAAGAATCAAGTGACTCTCCACTTAAGAATATAATGAAAAATCTAATTCATGCTGCTAGAGCAAAAAATTCCCAGAAAAAATATCAACAAATTGGGTCATCTCATCGTTTTTTCTTGCCTCTCTCTCTCCTTCCTCCTCTTGATTAATGATTTTGATAAGAGGCCAAAGCAGAAAAAAATGGCAAAATTTTCACTCGATAATCCACAAAACACTGCAAAGTGTTTATCAGGAAAAGCTCATGAAGAGTTTTGCCACAGAATAACCTTCACTTTGGGTATAAAATTGAAAAGATATATATTTTCCTCAACAACAAGATGATGCTACCTATATAGAATTTTTAATTAAGAAAAAAGCTTCTAAAGCTCACTTGAACTTAATTATAACTTGGCAACTTCTTCATATTGTCTGAATTTGCAGATGATTTAGTAACGGAAAAAAGTTTTTCGCAGAATTAAGCTATACTATCGCTTGAGGGTGGAGTTATTCAACAAATGTTTAGGATTTATTTGGAAAGATATTGAGATGGTAACCGATGGAACTATATGTAAACAAATAGAAAGAATTATTATTGGCTAAAAGAGTGTTCAAAGAAGAAGGGTTTCAACAAGTAACAAAGTGATTGAATGAGAAATATAATACCTATAGGTATTGAACTTTCTGATTATTTGGCAATAAGAGAAATATTTACAGTTAATTTGTATGACTTTAAAATTGATTTGAAAATGCTTTTAATATAGACAAAGTAAAACAAATTCTATCGGACAGATTTACTCCTACGCGATAATCAATGAGATTTCCGAAATGATAAGGTTCAAATCCAGCGAAGGAATATTTTCTTTTAATTTTTCTTTTTAATTGTTTGGGTAAATTATTTAAATTACTTGGAATACGCAATAAGAAAAAAAGGGAAAATTGATAAAACAATCAGAGTTTTGTAACAGAATTTATGTTTAAAATGACTTTTAAGACCCTTTCGAAGAACATGGAGTCCGTTTTAAACTAAAATCCATCCCGAGATTTCTATAAAACATTTTACGAACTAAACAATTCATTCAATCTTTAGAAAAAGATAACTTTAAAGAAAATTCACCAAAAATAGATTCGAATTTGTTTAACTTCTTGGAAATAAATTCCATTTCCTTCTCTCCTTTAAAAATTATAAATCAACATTTATTATCAAAATTCTCAATATTGTAAAGAAAACAATAAAATTATTAAAAATTTGTCTCAATTTTAGAGCTTCTTTTCAAGTTTTTAGTTTATCATTGATTTTATGAATATTGGAAAACCAAAAATTAATCCAATTATCCCCAAAACAAAATTTATAACCCACAATTTGATGGAATTCTCTCCTAAATAAACAGTTCCCTTTACCGATACCGTAATCCCACAGGTTGAACTCAATTTGCGAAGCCTAATCACCTCAAAACAGGTACTCAACGCACCATTTTGCAAAGCTGACTCTTCAAACCCGGAAGTTGGAGTAGTTTTTCCCCTCAAATAATCACGCAGAGCTAAACCTGACTCCTTATCATGATAAAATCATCAACTTATCACCAATTCTCCTCCCTCCGTGCTCCATGAGGAGTTTCTTTCAGACCAGAAAAATCATCCGCAAAGGTCACCAGGGAGGAGAGAGGGGTGTTTCCTCGTGTCTGAACACGAAAACACGTGCCAGAGGCTCGTTTCCCCCCACTCGTTTGGGGGGAAGGAAGATGGTGAACCACACAAAAGAATGCGCCACGACATCTTCAAGTACTCATTGCCTGGGAGAGAGTCTTACCTCCGCCCTGCATGATTCTGTAGAATTTGCTCTCTATGTGCAACTGTGGGTGCTTCGTCCGGATACATTCCAGCTTAATGGCCACTTCTTCACCCGTTGAGATCGTCGTCCCTGCAGGAATCGAATGGGGAGAACGAGGATAAGTGGATTTCTCCGGAAAGAATTTCATGATTGTTTTTCTCTCTCCGGGAAGAAGAGATAACAAAGAGAAAAACCAGTAATCTGAGATTTTTGCCAATTCTCACCTAGATAGATGTCTCCGAAGGATCCGGAACCTATCTTTCGTCCCAGGCGATACTTATTCCCCACTCTGAGCTCCATTTCCGCGTAAAACTACGATGCTGGACAAATCCTTCTAGTCACAATGGTGAGGAGAAAAACATCGAGAAAAGACAGAAATTAGCCATTTCATCCACAAAACCCAAATTTTCACCCCACCCTCATGCTGGGGGGCGTCCAGAGAGGCTAGAGGAGGGCCCCCAAGGTGACAAAAAAGTTCTCACCTTTTTTGTTGTGTGATTTTTCCAAGATGTCAGGTTGGTTTTTTGGTTTGGGCAAGTCGAACAATGCCTCTCAAACAATATGCTCAGCGCACAGCCCCGAGAAAATGCACAAATTCCACTCAAGCATGGGCATATATCGCACGGGTGATTATCATAAATTGATTAACATACTCCACTTGGTCGTTTTATCCACTTCTTGGCTATTTCAAACGTGTTCTACTGTGCAAAAATCCAGCGAGAAATTCACTTGTCAATTTCACAATTGCTCATCCACCATTTTCGAGAAACACGCACACACACGCTTCTTCTTCTTCTTCACTCACGGCTGTCAGGTGACAAGGGGAGGCCGATATATCGATCGATCGGTGCCGCAAGCGCCTCTAGCGACGGATAGAAGTAGCTGAAGGAAAATCTTTCACCTTTCCCGAGAATTTTCAATAAAAAAGATAATTTCTGGAGAAAATTCCTTCAACGAATTGTTTTCCAAGTGAACTTCCTCTTTGTAATCCCAATTTCCCCGAAAAATAAAGAAAATTTGTTACTAAATTTTGCGCGTTCGCGATATTTTTATTTGTCTTTTCTCCGCTGAAGCGCTGCTTACTGCTCACCAAAAATAATTTCCCGCCAAAAAGAAAACTAAGGTTAAGCATGCTTTCACGATCTATATTTCCCACTTTTTTCATACTACGTCGGACTGCTCACTCCTATCCAAGTTCCTCACGGTCGTACTGGGTCCCTGAAGCACCTTCCGCGACAGTCTCATGAATCCTGACACGGGATCCCGTCCAAAGTACTTCACCTGAATCTCCTGGCCAACTTCCAAGCCCAATACCGACGGATGGGCTATCTTGCGCTGGTCCAGCTGCGAATTATGCAGCAGGGCTGGTGGCATGGAAGGGTACAGAGTCACCAATACCCCAATATCCTTCATTTCTACAATTTTGGCGGTGTAAATGGCGCCAAACTCCAAATCTGGTACTCGGTCAGCCTTCAGGAACACCTCAATCACCTCTCTGGCTTCATCCATTGCCGCCTGTGAGGGCGCGAAGAGGGTGAAAGTCGTCTCCGACTCCGCCGTGAGTTGAGCTCCCGTCTCCAGATAAATCTTCCGGATATTTACTCCACCCGGTCCAATAAGCTTTGATCTCTGATGGGGTTCAACAGTGATATTATCACTCACTGGCCAACTCTCCTTCTTCACTCGCCTCGTCTCTGAGATAGTCAGCCTCATGATGTCCAGGATCTTCCCTTTCGCATCTGTAGCCTTCTGAAGAGCCTCCATAACGACTTTCAGCGGAAGTCCTGGGATCTTAAGATCAGCCTGAAGTGCTGTGATGCCTTTTCTCGTTCCCGCCACTTTCATATCCATATCTCCCATGTAGTCCTCAATTCCCAGCAGATCAGTCAGCAATCTATAGTCCTCCAGGTGCTTCGTGTCATCCTGTGGGTACTTAGTCACCAGCCCGATGGCGACTCCCGCCGCTGGAGCACTCACAGGCACACCAGCGTCCATCAGAGCCAGAGATCCTCCGCACACGCTCGCCATGGAACTGGATCCATTGCTCTCCAGCACTTCGGAAGTCAGTCGAACGGTGAAGGGGAAATCACTGGGAAGAGTGGGCAAGAGACCTTTTTCAGCCAAAGCTCCATGTCCCATTTCCCGACGCCCAATGGGACCTATGCGACCGATCTCACCAGTGGCGTAGGGAGGAAACTCATAATGGAGGAAGAAGTTCTTGGCTTTAGTGCCGGAATCCAAGGCGGACACTGAATCCAGCTTCAGGGCGCTTTCCTGGATGAGATAAACAGATAGTTAGACAAAAACTTAATAGGAAATTCAATTATATACCTGAGAATCCAGAGCCACTGTGCAGAACACTTGAGTCTGTCCTCTCTGGAAGAGAGCTGATCCATGAAGGGGTTTGTGGAGGTCAATTTGGCAGCTGATGTTCCTCAAATCATCCAATCCACGACCATCACATCGCAAATCCCTTTCGAAGATCAACTCTCTGAACACTTCCCGGCAGTATTTGTTGAAGACACCCTCTATCAGACTTCCCTCTGCATCCGGAAAGTCCCCCTTGACATTCTCCAGGACTTTCTCTCTCACAGCATTGACTGCCACATCCCGGCTGATCTTGTCGTGTGAATTATCCCTGAAGATCTCCCTCAAGCGGATCTCACTGGTCATCCTAACGGCCTGGATGATGTCTTCAGAGACCTCCGGAGGACTTTCAATCATCCTCTTGGGACTTCCGTGAGTCTTTTGGAGCTTTTCAATGGAATTTATCACGTGTTGAGCCTCCCTGGTGCCTTGTTTGATTGCTTTCTGAATGTCATTCAGGAGGACAACATCCCCCTTTCCCTCTAGCATCACCACGAGGTTCTGCTTGGTAGCCGTGACCACCAAATCCAAGGCAGAAGCCTGAAGTTCTCTCCTCGTGGGATTCACGATGATCTCATTGTCGCAAAGTCCCATTCGAACAGCACCCACGGGTCCGTTCCATGGGATGTCACTCACACTGAGCGCTGCAGAGGCGGCATTAACTGCACAAACATCTGGGAGATTAGCGTGATCCACTGCCAGGAGATTGCAGACAATCTGCGTCTCGTATCGGAAGTCCGGAGAGAATAAGGGTCGGATTGAACGATCAATCAAGCGGGCAGAGAGGATCTCTCTCTCAGAAGGTCCCAGTTCACGGCGCAGGAAGTTTGTGGGAATGCGTCCGGCAGCAGCGGATTTCTGGCGATAATCCACGATCAGAGGAACAAAGCCTCCACTTGAAGGCTTCTGCTTCGCCACTGTAGTCACCATAACAGCTGTATCACCCATCTGGGCCACAACACTCCCATTGGCGAATCTGGCCATTCTCCCCGTGGTCAGGGTGAGCGTCCGGCTGAGAAATTGGAGGAAATTAGGGATAGCCGGCAAAACATAACCTCACTTTTTGCTCACCTATTGGAGAAAGTCGCTTCGACAGTGACTTCCTCGGGTTTTGTGGTGAAACTCCGCCTCAAGTGTTTGCATTTTCGCACTTTTCTGTGAAAGAGATTGCCAATTAGGCATGATTTCCAGGGATTCACGGAGGAGCGGGTGCACTGGGAGATTTTCAACATCGTGACACTTCGCCGTAATTCGCCGCCATTCGCCGTGCGTGCTGGTCGGTGTTTGCGGTGGAAAAAATGTAGACCGACAGGCACATTTTGTTCCGGCGCTTTTCCTGGACGCATTGCCCATCATTTTCCGAGTGACGCGCTTCCTGGAATGAAATGGCAGGTAAACAGAGTAATCGCGATAGACAAGACAACGAATTTGAGGTGATTCAGGTGAGTTTACTACGTCGTTTAGAGTCTCGCGCAATTTTCTCGCGAGTTTTCTCACTTTTCCCTCCCATCCGGGCAGTCAATCTTCGGACAGGATGTTGAGGATTTGCGCGAGAAGGGACAAGGATGGAAGCCGCTGGACATCAAATTAACCCTCACGCCACTTATGGGATCATCAGGAGCCACGGAGGCTCACGTCCGGACGAGTCTCCGCATCACAGCGGGAACGAAGTATCCGAAAATGTGAGACTGCGTGAGCAATATCGATCCCACTCTAATGGACTTTTCTTGTTACTGATAAACTCACTAATCCCCATCTCTCGCCAGACCGCCCAAATTGTCGCTGGAAGATAGCAAAGGCCTCTCGGATGTGCTGATTGAGGATCTCTTGAAGGCATTGCAGAAGCAGGCGGCCGAACTCAAGGGTGAGGTGATGGTGTTCGAGCTGGCGGAGACCGTACGCGCTTTCCTGCACCAGCACAACAAACCCCCACCGGGGAGCTTCTACGACGAGATGCTGCAGCAGAAGCTGAAGCGCGACCAAGAGAGGCTTAATTGTCAGAAGATGAAGGAGGATCAGGAGCAACAGGCGCTCAAGGATGAGGTGAATCGACGCAAGGAGATGCTTAAGAATGAATCTCGCATGAGGAAGGACACCAGGAGGAGTATTAGTGAATCCAGCCCAACGCATCATGGAACACCCACCTCGTCGGATGTGTCGGAATCCTCCTGGCCACACTTCCGCAGCTACATGTACCCCAACGAGTGCACCGAGCACAGAAAATCTGAGATTATCTATTTCCGAGGTGCTGGCAGGCAAATCCAGAAGGGCTGCTGCCTTGGACACTCCCAGAAGGGATGCGTCGCTTACTCGGGCATCGATGTGGAGACAGGACAGCTGCTCTACATCACCGAGTGGAACATCAAGTATAGCACAATCGAGGCTAAGGGCGCTGATGGAAAAGTTGACGATATCATAGCGAATATTGAGCGACAGGTGGCGAATCTCTCCCAGCTGAGGCACAAGAGTCTCATCAGCTACGAGTGTGTGTTGTGTTTGAAGAAGAAGGAGGGCATTCTGGTGTATCTGGTGCAGGACTTTGTCCTCGGCACTAGCATCTGCACCATCTCAGGGACTCTGGGATGGTGCGCCGAGGGAGCAAGTATGGTGGCCAAAGGCGTCCTAGACGCAATAATCTTCTTGCACAACAATTCCGTCTTCCACAATCACCTCCTGGACACGACGGTGTTCATGGATAACAATGGGACGATCAGAGTGACGGATTTTGCTCTGGTTCCCTACCTCCAGGAGTTGATTGGATGCTCCAGCGTCACGAAGAGTGATTTACCGGCCATGGGGGCGCTGCTGGAGGCGCTTCTGCCAACGCACACGTCCAATATGCGAGACTACATTGAGCGGTGCAAATCGGACAGGACTCTGAGTGCCGTTGAACTGCTCACGCATCCCTTCCTGCAGCCACTGCTGTTCGCCGCCGGAGGAGACAATGCAGCGACCGTTGTGGCACCCCCGCCGCGAGAGCGGCAGGAACTCCATTCCACAATATCCACCGTTCAGTCGCGTCTTCAGAATGAATTTGAATTTCTGCAGTTTCTCGGAAAAGGCGCCTATGGAGATGTGCTGAAGGTGCGTAACATCCTGGACAATCGGCAATATGCCATCAAGAGAATTCCCCTCACGGCGAGGAATAAGCAGTTGTACAAGAAGATCAGGAGAGAAGTTGAGCTTCTGTCGCGATTGAATCATGAGAATGTCGTCAGATATTACAACAGTTGGATAGAAGCTGGACTGCCGAGTGGAGATTTTGGCCAGGACAAGCTCTCAGGAGGGGATTTCTCCATCAGTATGGCTGAGAGCAAGAAGCAGGCGCAAATTGAATCCTCCTCTGAGTCTTCAAGTGACTCCAGTGATTGGATCAACTACATCCCCGCGGCTGCTGATCTCAGTGATGGAATTGAATTTGTCAATTCAGCCGGAGAGTGTGTGGAGATTGAGGACTTTGGGGATGAGAGTGTATCGAAGAATCGCACAGAATCTCGGACTCCGCACTTTGAGAACCAATTCATGTACATTCAGATGGAGTTCTGTGAGAAAAGTACTCTGAGAACGGCAATTGATGCTGGTCTGGACGGTGACAGTGATCGCCTGTGGAGACTCTTCCGGGAGATTGCTGAAGGGCTGTCGCACATTCATCAACAGGGAATGATTCATCGAGATCTGAAACCTGTCAATATCTTCTTGGACTCGAGGGATCAGGTGAAAATTGGGGACTTTGGATTGGCCACCACGAGCTTCCTGGCTCTGCAGAGTCAGGAGCAGAATGCTTCCAACACGCTCACCCAATCGGACATGGGAGACACGCTAACGGGACGTGTTGGAACAGCTCTCTACGTGGCACCGGAACTCATGGGAAATGCCTCGAAATCCACCTACAATCTCAAGGTAAGAACATTTTATTTTATATCTTCTAGAAATTGGTTTATTGAACCCTTTAGCAAAGTTGAAATCGATAGATTTAAGAAAATTAACAGGAATCGCGGTTTCATTCAAAACATTCAATGATTTTGAACGATTTCTGATAATTTTATCAGGTCGATCTTTACTCCCTTGGGATAATTCTCTTCGAAATGAGCATCCCAGCATTTGATACAGCCATGGAGCGTGTGAAAACCATTGCTGCTCTAAGATCACCGGAAGTAGTCTTTCCAGACTTCATGATTAAGGATAAGAAATATTCTCAGCACATTCAAGTGATTCAGTGGCTCTTGAATCACGATCCGTCCAAGAGACCGTCTTCGGAAGAGCTTCTCACGTCGGATCTTGTACCTCCGGCGCGTCTCGAAGCCACTGAGTTGCAGGAAATGCTGAGAAATGTGCTGGCCAATCCGCAGAGTCGCACGTATAAGCATTTAGTGTCGCGATGCCTCTCACAGCAGAGTGACACGGTTTTGGAACTCACATATCACTTGGGGTTGGTTCCCATTTCCACCACGATGGAGTTTGTGAAAGTGAGTGGAAAATTGACTTGGAATTGGCCAAAAAATAGTTGGAAGGGTTTGTGTATTGGCTTAATAATAGGCTTTCATTAAATAGCGTTGGGTTTGTGTCTCCGATAAAAGGCCTCTTTAGACGAGTCGCTAGACCTTCTCATCCAAAAAAGGTTGCTTAAAAACAAATGGAGAACATTTTAATTGGAACATTTAGGTAGATCGCGAGTTCAATCCTTAGTTATTTCAAATTTATTTTTCCTCTTTTTTTTTATTACTCTTTTTAAATCATAATAAATCAAAAATAATGAAGATTTTTTTTTAATTCTCAAATCAGTAAAAAAAATCTTTTTTAAGTGGTTCTAAGTTAGAAGAGCGCATTTAAAGAATAAAAATTGTCTTTTGAGATCTTATTTTCTTTATAAAATAATCTATTTGAATTGTTATGACTAAAAGTGAAAAATGAATAAAGAAAAACAGAAAAAATAAATTTGAAATAACTCAGGATCGAACTCGCGATCTATCGAACAGAAAGTGCACTGATTCTTTTTTTGATTAATATGTTTCAAATTATTTCCCCGACCAGCTTTTAAATTAAACCTCTTTTCACAAAGGCCTACTATTTAGCCAAGACGCAAACCTTCTTTAGCTGGAATTTGGCCAATCTCTGATCAATAATCTATGGTACAAAGATTGTGACAACTCTGATTATATTTTAGGGGAAGATTTTGAACATTTTCAAGAGACACGGAGCAATAGAAGTGATAACACCCCTGCTGACGCCTCTGGGCAAAGGCCACCCGCACACAAACTCTGTAAAATTGATGACACATTCCGGTGAGCGGAATATTTTTTTGCAATTCATTGAAGATTCTTCCGCTAAAGTGGTTCTCTCTCTCCGCAGGAAGCGTCGTGTATCTGCCATATGATTTCCGGCGTCCTTTTGCGAGTCATGTGGCTGTGAATGGGATAACATCAATCAGACGCTACTCAATTGGGCGGGTGTATCGTGAGAAGAAGGTGTTCAATTTCCATCCGAAGCAACTCTATGAGTGCGCTTTTGATATAATATCCCAGAATACGGGCAATTTTCTTCTTGATGCTGAAATTATTTCAGCAGCTTATGAAATATCGTCTGAATTGACTATCTTGAAGGATAAGAATCTCTCCTTCAGACTCAATCACACGAGTCTGCTGAGGGCTATTCTGATACACTGCAATGTGCCGAAGGAGAAGCAACACACCCTGTTTGTGGCCATTCAGGAGTTTATGGAGTCGAAAATTGCGAAATTTCAACTCACATCCACGATAAATTCCATTTTTGCCAGCACGAAGCACAACACAAATACTCTGATGGATCTGCTGGTCACGGAGTCGCCTCTTGGCGGACCTAGAGGGAGTATCAATGGCAGTGCATTGAAGACTTTGGTCAAGGGACGTGGGGAGGCAGCAGCGCTGGCCAAGGGGGCCATCAGGGAGTTGGAATCGGTGGTGCAGTTGGTGCAAGGGATGGGAGTTCAGTGCACAATGACTCTCCAGCCGGGATTGTCGATTGGCTTCGATAGAGCGCGATCGGGTGGAATTGTATGGCAGATGGTGGCTGATCTCAAGAGGACGAGAAAGAGAGGACCTGATGTATTGGCTGTTGGAGGGAGATATGATGATCTCTTGGCGGATTTTCAGAAATCAGGATCTGGATGTGGAATTATTGTGCCGGCTAAGAATATCTGTGGCGTTGGATTCTCCTTTGCGCTGGACAAACTCGTGAGTAGTCTGAGTGCCAGTCCGATTAAGGAGTATCGGTCGATTGATGTGGTGATCTGTGTGACTGGATGTCGGCCACCGCTGCAGGATGTCACACAGATTCTGCGGAATCTGTGGGCGATGGATCTCAAGAGTGGAGTGGTGGAGGCGTGTCATCGGGAGGAGGCGGAGCAGTCGGCTAAAGATCTCGGTGCGGCTCATGTGATCCTCCTGGGGGAGGGAGGAACGTTTAGGGTGAGTGCGTGGGAAAAGGGAATTTTCAGAGATCAGCAGGTGAGTCGACCTGAACTGATGGACTATCTCCAGAGGATACGGAATCCGCCAGAGTCCAATCTCAGCGACAGCCTCAATGTCTCCCTGAACTCGAGCGTGAGTAATGCGAGTGTTAAAGGCAATTCATCCGGGTCACCGTTCGCCTTCCCCAATGTTGAGGTGATGTTCATGACAATTGAAAAGATGACCAGTCATGGGAAGAAGCGCGTTGAGAATCAAGTCCTGCAATTCATGGGCGTCACATTGAAGCACTTCGTGAAGAATGAGAAAATCCGTGTTTATGCTGTGGATCTGCCAAATGGTGCCTTAGGACCCTTTGTGGGTGCGCTGGAGCCAAGAGATTTTGCCGCTCGTCTCGCAGATGACGAAATCCCCAGGATTGTCGAGAGGTGAGTTAGCATTTCTATTTTGCCGTTATTCTTTTGTTGATTTTCTGACTAATTTTCGATGGTTTGCGTCGGCGGAAATAGATTTCCACGTCTGAAAAAGTATATCACGTCACTCTATGAAGAAATAATGGATGAACTTGCTGAGCCGAAGAAGAAATGCGCAGTCATGGGGCTCTACAGCATCCCCGAATCTGGATATAGATTTATACTTTGATTTTTAGCAGAGTAAGAAAAGAAACAGTCAAGGGGTTAGAAGCTGTGCTTAAAAAATGAACAATTCGAATTATATATTTTTTTTATTGACTTACAAAGTCATGAGATTATTGCTTTTATTTAATGATTCATTTACGAAATTCAATGAATTATCAATGACAGTCGCAAAATTGTAGAATTTACTTGATGAATTTGTCATAATTTCTTTTTTATTACATTTAAAAGGCATTTTATACAAGTTTTAAGCGTTAAATTGATGCATAAGAACACTTTATTAAAGACATTTGTTACAGTAAACACGGACAAGACATTGTTTGCAAATATTGAATTCGTAATAAAACTTGAACATTGGCTCAAAACATTGGTTTTTTCTCAGTTTAAGAAAAATTACGGTTAGCCGGGACAATCACCTGTTTAACCTGGACACCCTGAGGCTATTTACATGAAATCTTGGGGGAGATATGGCTAAAAAGGTTTCAGCATTTCAGATACTTTAAAAGCTTAAAAAAAATCCGTAAAAGCTCTCAAAAATTCAACCAAAGACTAACAAACTAGGTATACTTTTGTAATATTTACAAAGATTTACAAAATTTTTAGAGCTTTTAGTACCTAATTGGGTAAAAACTTCAAGAAGCTCTAAACAAATTGCTAAAGCCTATGAAATTTATCTAAAAGCTTTACAATTTTGTTTGTAAATTTCTGCAGAAGTTCTATAACAATTTTAATAATGTTCTGAACTTTTGAACAAAGTTTTCATATTTTGTTTAGTTTTAAATTTCCTTAAAAGTTCTACAAAATTTTAGAAAACCGAAAATTCTTAATGAATTGGTAAAAGCCACAAGATTACTCAAAAGATGTTGCAAATATTTAAAAATGTTTCACATCTTTTTATCTCCCCCAATATAAAATTTATTTGCAGAAAAAAATAAATTTAGATTCATATTTAAATGCGTCTCGGCTAAATCCTTTTAGATTCCCAATCGCAGATTTTAGAGTCCTAGAAATATTTGAACAAGGCTATTTGCCACCTAAGTGAAATAATTTTTTTAAATTATTGTTTAGCCAAGACTTTTAAACTACCCAGCCTGAAAGAGCACATTTTAGCTAAGATTCAAATTGATGAATATTCTCAAAATTTAGTCAAAGCATTTTTGTCACTAAATTGTGCCATCCAGAAATTGAGAGATTAAGAATTTGTCTTAAAGTACTCCTAAATTCTTAACTTATAAACCTCTTGATAAAACATCACTAATTTGCACTGTAAAAATCCGTAAGAAGATAAGATGAAATAAAATCAATTATTTTTTTAGTTATAAAAAAATAAAAGATAAAAGCTAGATTTTACACACCATTGAGCTTTTCTTTGAGAAATCCAATTTATATATAGAAATTTTATATGAAAGAGAAAGATGAGTAGAAATGTACAAAAACGTGATAAGAAATGATGGAAATAAAAGAGTGAAAAAGCTCGATGTGAAGAGGGGAGTTTTCTGACTGGGGCAAAGTGTCCATCTGTTGTGCAATAGAGCTTTCGGTTGTGCGCGCGCACTGAAAGCTCACCACCATATGGAAGGTATTTGAACCCTCAGTGGGAGTTATGGACCATCCTCTTGGCTGTGTTTTCGGTTAAATGCAGACTTTTGTGCCACAACACAGCTCAGTATCAAGTTCAGTATGGAGCGACAAGCACCTCAGCGGACGCTTCAGACTCCACATGAGAGTGTTCATCACTAAGTTGCATTTCTACCTGATAGGCAAAAGCTAAGGAGAGAGAGAGAGAGTAAAGGTGAAGAAAGGAGAGAAAGGAATTAAACTAAAATAATAAAAAATTGATAAAATTCAGCGCTTTTTTAATCCACAAAAAAAAAGAAAAATCTCCCATTTAACTTTTTTAAAAGACAAAATAATTAAAATTAAAAAAGATTTAATAAATCGAACAGTGTGCTTTAGAAAGGAACGGTATTTTGAATGATATCGAATGTTAAGTGTTGGTTGAACAAATCATCAGACTCTTGAATACAATAAATCAGTGACTTTTCATGCTGACCCTTTTCCAAGTAAACTCTAGTGTGTATATCTGTAAAATATTTTACATTTAAATCAAAACATTTTTACTGGAGACAATTTAACAAAAAATAAAAAAAAGATGGAAATTAGTAGTGAGATGTTTTCCATGGCTCTGGCGCTCAAGCTGCAGAGGGTCACACCACCAACTCCGGATGTGGCCTCCCTGAGGCTCGCCGAGCCCATGATAAGAGGATCCTACAATACGGACTGGGATACATCGTCAGATGTAAGTTTTTCTCCCCCCGCTCCACAAAAATCCCACAACCACAAAATAGTTTCTGATTTTTTTGCGGTTTTGTATATTGCCTCTCCAGGATCTCGATGACTATCAAACAGGGAGTGGATTCAATTCCACCGTGAGCTCTGAAACGCAAGATAATGAGCTCTTCTACCGACACTCCTTCACCATGACTGCCGTCTATTGCGTGGCGTATGCCATTGTATTCTCCGTGGGACTCATTGGGAATAGTTTTGTGATCGCTGTGGTCATGAGGGCTCCCCGAATGCGAACAGTGACCAACTACTTCATCGTCAATCTCGCCCTGGCGGACATTCTTGTGATTGTGTTCTGCCTACCAGCCACTCTCATGAGCAACATTTTCGTCCGTGAGTACTTTATATCTTGTAATAATTCCCTGTACAACTGACCAGTGATTGTTGGGAGCGCGAGATAGTGAGAGAGAGAGAGTGGAAATTCAATTATCAGGATCATACTAATCGATTTGGAATTTTCCCCGTGAGTCCCATAAATTCCACCTCGAAAACCGTTGATTTCCGTGGCATAAGCCAGGAAACTTTCGCCACGACTCCCTGGGGAGCTGTCCCTCCCTCCCAGTTTATAGGTATTTTTGTGGGAAAGACCAAATTGTATAAAAAATCAAGAGAGAGAGTGGCATTTTTTGTCCAATTATTCAGGACGGTGAAAATAATTCATATGAAGCATTGCAAGTTCCACTCAATCCGATGGTTGGTGGCTTACTCTCGATTCCACTGCGAGTGGAGAGTTTTCCAACCCCGCAATCGACGGTAGGTCATCGGCACACAAGTGCGACCTACTTTTCCCTCCGAACCAAATTGTACCTGTGTGTGCGCTCTATATAGCGTGCCTTGTGAGCGCAGACACGAAATACATAACATGAGACACTCATGCACAGCTTTATATTCTCCGTGAGTCAGCACGAGCCAGGGGGAGGAAGAAAAAACACAACAATTTTCTCACCCACCCTCTCCCCCCATCTTTCGATATATTATATTTGTCTGTCTCTCGCTAATGATGAGGAATAGAAGCGCCGAAAAGAGTGCAAGACACGGCTTTAATGAGGAAGACACTCGGAGAGGTACAAGAAATCATCGATTGACTCCTTTTTGCCTCCAGATTTTTCTCTCTCTCTACCTCGTCAATCATGCTTCCTCATCTTTTATTCACAGACACAAAATTACAAACAGATTTTACCCAGTGAATAGATAATGGGGGAGTTATTTGGGGAACGATGATAGGGATCCCTTTGACGGAGGAAAATATTTTGCCAGAGAGAAAAACTCACACGGAATTTTTGAGGTGAACAATTCCGGGTTTGGGGAGATTTTCCGAAAAGTTTACCACTTTTTCCAAGTAATGCTATATGGGGGCTCAGTGTCCATCTGTTCGGGAAATTCCCTAGGAAATTCTCACCGTTTGATGAATGTTTAAATAGATTTTTGATGTTTGATTTAATTCAAGCTTTTTGGAAACTTCGGTGAAATCTAAAAAGTAAATCTGTTTGTCAAGAAGGAAAATCATCAAATTTTCACAGAATACCACTAACTTCTACATTTCTATGGAATATCTAAGAAGAATTTTCCGGAAAAATCCGTTAGTAAAGCAGCAAATTCCCTTTAGTTTCGACTAAAGAGCTTATTAGCGCTTGAAAGCTCCTGATTCGACTGAACAACATTTTCTGCTTTACTGGCTTTACTAATGGATTTTCCGCAAAATTCTTCTTATTAATTTCTCAGAAATGTAAATCAGACTGTTAAATTCTGAAAATTTCATAATCTTATACTATGGAAAAAGCGATTATTGAGCATTCACTAAAACAAAGCTTTTCAAATAACCTAAATAACCAATCTTTAAAAAAGTCTTTTAATCAAGATACAATGTTAATATTTAAATTTTTCTGAGAATAGATTTTATATTTCAAATCTAATTTATATATTCCTGGGTGATAAAATTGATAATTTTCATTCCTGAGAAATCAATTTGGCTGTATCGTTTCCCATTTAATAAAATTGTAAACTATCGATCACAAAATACACTCAAGGGAATGCTTATCGTTTTCTGTGATTTTCTAAAAGTTTAACAACATATCGATTTTGAGTCGGAACTTTCTGCAAAATTATTCTCTGGCACAAGCAGCAAGAAAAAAGGAAACTTTTGCATAGAGCGTTGCCATAAGAGTGGCGAATAATTTACCAAACGGTTTTATAGAGTACCTACCTATATAGTCCAATTAGTTATTAATGAATTTCCTCTACAATTTTCCAATTTAATGAAACAGAGCTTTCACCAGGCGTCTCCATACACACAGAACTTTTCCTTCACATGAGAAATAGCCAATTAATACTTGTTTCTGGGGTTGTTCCCGAAATGATATTTCAAGATTTCCCTGGTTTACGGGTTTACCAGAAGAATATTCAACATATCGAGAGTATTTTCCATATATAATAGTTTTGTTTCCAACACACCAATCAATTTCAATCGTACATTTTCTATTTGTATTTACTCTATCGCCACAGAGATTCTAAAACCCCTCTCTCCATCCCTCTTTCCCTGGGTTTTCCGTGTTTGTGTATTTGATGATGGGGAGGAAAATATCCAAGGCTGTGGTGGTAAAAGTGCCGAGTAGGAACGGGGGAGAATGTGCGGGAAAGCATTCGGGATGGTATTTATGAGGCAACCCAACCTAAGGATCGATCCGGAGGTGCAATATTTGTCCTGTGAATCGGCCCCAATTGATACCATATGCGTGCAATTGTGCGACAGAAGGACATCATCTTCCACAACTCCATGGAACCCATGGAAGATGACTGATGTTGGGGATGCCAGGACAGGTGATGGAGGGCGAAAGCACGTGACTTTCGCGACCTTTTTCACCCACCCCCCTTATTTGGGATGGCAGAAAAAATATCCAAGTGAAGAGTAGGTCAGAGAGAGATTTAGAGGTGATATTAAATCACCATTTAGGTTTCCCTTCATTCACTCTGTGTCACTTTTCCTTCGACTTCTCTTCCGTCGGGGTGGCTTTTCCGACTTTCGAGGTTGAATTTGACAATGCGATGAGGTGAAAGTCGCAAACACACCTCAAGAAAAGCCACCCCCTGCAGAGGCGCCCCATCGGGCGGGGAGGACATTGAGTGTGTGTGTTGGTGGGAAAATATCAGAAAAACTGGGTCGCATTTATGCCGATGACCTATCGATGAAGCCTTTCTATATTATTTACCTGTGCAAAGGGTGGCTTGATATACGAGCTCTGCTAAGCCTTCTCCCAATCCCCTACCTACCGCGCGCCCCGCCAATGGCCCATGAAACGATTGGCACAAGGTGGAGAGTAGTAAATTTTAGTTTTACACACAATATATTGTTTAAATAGCATCACTGCTATACAGGAGAATAAATCTCCAACTGAAGCAATATCCAATGGTTGCCAGAGAGAGAGGGAAAATGGCATCGAATGGGAAAAAGCGACATATCAATCAATATCCCCCAGTAGTGTTTGGAAGACACACTTCCCTGGGAATTAAGTTGCCAGAGATTTACAGTGGCATGGCGAGTTGTGTACAAGAAATTCATTTACACACCCCCAACCCAAGCCCCTCGATGCAATTTGCAATTAATCTCTGGTTTCAATTAATTCAGACACACTCGCCACAAGATGAAAATGTGTAAATTAGTTTTCCCTCACATCTTTTTTCCCCATCTTTGCTTTCTTCTCGCTTTTTACCATAATATAGTTCCTGATTTCTCTGTGGCGGATGTGCGACAGGACACAAAATACGATCAAATTAATGAAATTTCTTTTTCCGATTGATGCGATTTTTGCCATCTGAGCTCAAGCAGATTCGTCATGAGATATGAGAGGCCAAAGTTTATTAGAGAATTAAATAAGGAAAGCTCAAAGCTCAGCGAGATATTATCTTAATAAACATATTTCAACAAGAACATTTAGTTAATTTTGAATTAAACCCATATTATATTTTATTGAAATGTTATAAATTCGATAAAATTCTACAATACTGACAAGGAAGAGATATTGGTCGAAAAATTGTACACCTTTTTTCCTTTTTTCAGAATATTATTTAACTTCTTTTACTCTTAATTCTCGTATATATTTTTTGTATATATTCTACAACAATCTTAGAAAGCTTTGAACTTAGGTATAATGAGCCATTTATTCAAGATAATATTTTATAAATAAAGTTCAGAAACTGCTGAAATAAAAAAAATAACTTTGTTTTATTAAAATTCAAAATATTCTAAATGAGTTGTTCAAAAAAGCTCATGAACTTTTATGAATACGCATAAAGGCAGTTGAAAATGTTCAAAAATAGTTCTAAAATGTTCTGAGAGCATTTTAAAACAAACCTAATTCATAAATATCCATAAAGGAAAGATTTTTCATTATATGAAAACAAATATTAAAAACTTTGTATTCCTATAAATGTGAAATTTTAAAATTTATCTACTGCATTTTAAAGAAAATTTTATAAAGTCTTTCAACAGCAAAATTAGAGGTGTTAATTTGATAATTTTCGAGTTTTGATTTTGAACATCTCCAAAAATGCCTTCACCTTTAAGCTCTCGATTAGACTACATTGGTTTTTTATTTCAAATTTCTTTTTCATCTTATTAAAACAAAACTCTCTATAACTCTGACGTTCTCTTTCTTTTTAGATACCCAACGTATTTACTCGTTTTTGCTTCTAGCACTTGTTTAACAAAGAAATTCTTTTTATTTTCTCATTTAACAAAGTCTGTCTGATTTATTTTTTTCAATTTTCCATCAAAGAAAAGAAATATTTCCTTTTGAGCCCAAGAAGAAGATCTGAAAAACCCAAAAGTTGCCTTTTAATTTCGCAAACAACAGAGACAGTAAAAAATTCTCATATGACCATCGAACCGAGTTCCACTTCCTCCGCTCACAATTTATACTTTCTTGCAAGACATGAAGAAAAAAATGTTGG
This sequence comes from Phlebotomus perniciosus, assembly GCA_918844115.2. Lineage (NCBI taxonomy): Eukaryota > Metazoa > Arthropoda > Insecta > Diptera > Psychodidae > Phlebotomus > Phlebotomus perniciosus. The sequence continues at coordinate 33,962 of CAKKOB020000122.1, read as the reverse complement.
AATTTTCGTATAATAAAAGAATGCTTTTCTATTCGGATAGAAGAAAATTCCTGGGGAAGGAAACTTGACCGCAGTAAAAGAGTGGAGGAATCCTCGTGTGGGTGGGCAGAAGCGCGCGAGGAAATAAATCTGCGAGGCAGAGGGAAATTGAAGGACAAAAAAGGTGGATTTCTAGGCGGGAATGGGAGGCAAAAAAGGCGAATTCTCTATTTAAATGTGCGGCCCTGACCACTCGAGGCACTATCATAATTGCTTATATATCGCCCAGGTGGCTGGGAGTTCATCGACCATTTGACCTGGTTTTCAATTGGCAGAGGAGTCGTCTCGCTCTTCCTCGCGCTCCGCTTCGGAGAGCTCGCATTTTCTGCAAGTATTTTTCCTCCCCGAAGTGAAGTCTTGTTGCAATATTGACTTGGAAAATTTGTGCAGGATTTACACTCGGGGGGTGTTTTCAGGTGGCGAACGCGGGGCGGCAGTCTGGCTGCACCTCCCACCCGCCAACCTTCGCATTGATTTAATACAATTCCAATCCCACCCGAGGGAAAACTTAATTTCCAAACTAACACTTTCGCGCGGCGCCAATGAAAAAAAAAACATCCGCAAAGAAAATTTTCTCTGCAGTAAATTTATTGCTTTTCGCAAGATCCCTGCTTCATCCCGGTGACTCGTAAAAATAAACTTTGCGCCAAGGGATGGGGGTGGAAATGCGGGAAAATGTTCCGGGAATCGATGCGTGAGAAGGAGGAAAAAGAAAACAATCTTGCAAGTGGCAGTAACACGGTTGAAAATCAGTTATTTTTAAATTTGAAATCCAATTTGATTCGTTAATCATGCCATTTTCTTCTAATCAGTGATCCATTGAGATTAATTGAAGGATAAATTGTGCAAATTAAATGTTCAGATGGTGTTAGTGGGTATTTATAGACTTCCTTGGGATCTACTAATCCAGTGAATCTGGCAAGATTTTCCGTGGCTGAGAAAAACCCTTGAGCTTTTTATCATGTCACAGCATCCCGTGAAGGAGTGAATCATAAAGGGAGCGAAATCCTCTTTTAATTATCGCTACACTTTATTGCTGATTTTGATGTATTCGAGTGGGTGGGCCGTGAAGAGCCAAGGCAAAGAAAAGTTACACAAGAAGTCCAAACGTGACCCAGTTGCTGGCTTTTTTCCTCCCTCCCTCACCGTCTTCCGCTGGAAGTCACTTTGAGGGTATCTCGGTGAGTTTATCAAAATGATTGTTAAACGATGGTGCTTGAGAAAAATGTCGCTGAGGACACAATTGACAATGTAATCTCATATATGGAGGGAGCTTTCTCTCGGAAAAGCGCCTCTTGAGAAAAAAAAGGGGGCGAAGAGGAAAACTGCAAGAGTAATATCAATGATCGAGAAAATTGATGGCACATGGCAAGAGTTTTGATAACTTTTTTTTTCATGTGATCCTTCCAGTCAAATTGATGCTTATAATCAACATTGTTGGAGGAGAGTCACTTACATATCTCTTCCTTGGCAGCCATGCCCAGGAAAAAGCGACTGAGAGAGAAAGAGAGCTTTAACATTGAATCACTCTCGAATGTGCATTGCACTGGTTTTATATAGTTAAGGACGTTGGGTGGAAATAAATAGGTCAAAGCACGGGTTTTGGGGCTTCCGCGCCACCATCAGCCATCTCACTCACTCACCCATCCCGCAAGTTCCACCAGGAAAGCTCTGTGGCCTGATTATGACTTGTTTATATTTCCATCCTCTTCCATCGATTGTTCCACACCGTCTCGGTCCCTCGCTTTAGATACATAAGGACGGTATTTACTCCATATCGTCTCCCAATATTCCCGCAATTCCGTGGGTATATAGAGTGTTGAGGAGCTTTTTTTCCGCGCACTGGTGGGTGTTCTCGAGAGCTTTTCAATTCGCATTCTTGCGCTCTCTTTGCCACTCTCGCAAATTCCACGCCAAAGTGTCTGGCAGCTCGAGAGGAAGTCCTCCACAGGAAGTGGATAAAATATTGCAAACGACCTCCTCACCAGATGTAGCAAACACTATAAAGCATTTGCTATTCGACACGCAGAAGAAAATGTTGGAATATCTTTATTTGAATTGGACAAGTCGTGATCCAAGGAATATATTATGTCCCAAGGAGGAGATATTATGGTCAGAAGTGGTGTAAAATTGAGTGGAAATTCAAGCATTTTTGGAATTGGAAGTGATGAGATATGAATAAAATTATATAGTTTAGTATTTTGATAAAGAGCTTTCAGAAAATTTAACGAACATTTTTAAAACCTTTCAACAACTTTTGAGCATTAAAAATTCTTTTAGAGCTTTTTGAAATCAGTCTAATATTTGATATTTATTGGAGCTTTTAATAAACATTCCAAAACTTAAATAAATTGCCCAGATAAAAGCTTTTTGAGATTTTTTTTTAAATTTTTTTGCAAAATTTTAAAAGCTTTTTGAAAATATCGGAAAAAATGTAAAACTTCTGGATAAATTAAATGAGCTTTTGTATTTCGTTCTATTAGAGCTTCTTGAAAACTCATATTTTTCTGTCATTTTTGAGAGCTTTTTCAGCTTTTCTTTAAGCTTTCTTATAGACGGTTATGATAGAGAGAATAAAATCGATGAGATGGAAGTTTTTAAAAAGCTTCTGAAGAGCAAAAAGAGAAGAGTAGCTTTCAAACAAAATATGGAAAAACTTTTAAAAGCTCTTGAGCTTTTGCTTAATTGTTGACAAAATTATGTAATTTTTATTGTTTAATCTTGAAAAATAGATTTTGGGATTTTTTTAAATATTTATTACCTCCTCTAAACATCTTAAAAGAAAACAAAATTTCATACCTACCCAAATATTTTACCCAAAAAGTGCTCAGAAAACTTGAGCAATTTATGCCGTGCTCCTGCTGTCACCGTCAGGTACTGTTCTCCTTCATCAGATCTTCAAGTGCAAGAAAAGGAGATATTTTGTAAGATATCTGTTTCACTTGCACAATGATTGTGTGCTTTTCTGTTGGAAGTACATAAGTGGATTTTGTACACAATTTATCGTGCTGCCATCCCTTTTCGAGTCGTTTAGTCGGGAAACACCTGATGAAAAGTGGCACACATATCCCCATCAAGAGTAAGCGGGAGCGATAGAGCTCAATCCAAAGCTCACGTACGCGACAGAGTGATATAAATTATTGTTGTTATGGAGTAGTTGGAATTATTGTTTATATACTCCTTGGCACATGGTGGAAAAAGCTCCACCATATGCTTTCGACTCTGTCGTGCCTCTCGCTTGGGATGGACTAAAAGCTCCCATGGATTTTCACGTGGACGTGCAGAGAGGTGCAAAAATGCCTCCCCAATGGCATTGAACACAAAACATTTATATAGACGAGAGATAGATTTAATTGAGGCACACTTTTGCATTTCAATGCGCTCCTTCTACCCTATATATTCTGTTTTTGACACAATTTATTACATTGTAATTAAATGCTGAGGAGATTTTTCAAGATGTTTCTCGCAGAAATTCCCTCATCATCGCTGAGTTGAAAAATCTAAAATGCTTTTGGGAGAAAATCCCTTGTCTATTCACACGCTATTTATCATCATTTTATTGCTCTCTCTCGTCTGTAACCTGTGGAGCTTTCGAGGGAAAATTAATTGGCACTATATGGAAATGTGGGCTTCAGTTGAATGGTATAGAGGAAATCTCCTTGGAGAGATACCACTTTAATCCCGCTCCTTTTTCACCATCTCACACCATCCACGTGGCCTAATGGCGGGAGAGGAAAAAAAAAGCAAAATAAGCCCCTCGAGCAATCGACCCAATTTTGAGATTTTCTCAAAATTTCTCGCATTGTAATTGACCTACTTCTAAATTGCCTGCCAAAAATATCAGGCAGAAGGATTTGTTGAGAGAATGAGGGAAATATTACAACAAATAAAAAATATGATAACGAATTAATAAATTTTCTCCACCCACCAATATTGCTCCCTAGAGTGGGGCTGGATGGGGAATGTGTGAAAAATATTCCACCTTTTTCCGTGAAATTCAGTAAAGTGGCGAAGGCCTTCCCGACAAACATGCTCTGTGCTCTCCCCCCTAGCTTTTTGGCAATGGAATCATAGTTTGGGAGCAATAAATGTTCCTCCGAACATTAAGTCTCGATATTAAGTTCAGCACGACACAAGGTTAAAATTGATCTGCATATTTGAGTAAGTTATGTAAATTCCCAGGGAATATTTCTTGCTATTCGCTTCCTGTGCCCTCAACAGCTCCACAAAATGGTAATTTGCGGTGACTTGAGAGGCACAATAACCATCTCAATGTTCCTTATTTTTCTGTTTTCCTCTGACCACCCCCATATATACTCGATTATTTTAATTTGCCAACGACAAGAGCTTTCTTGCCACTCAGAATTTCAAACACAAAACAACCGACCTTCCGCATTCACGAAAAGCCACAAAAGGCCAGAGAATTGTCGTCCAAAAAGTCACACATTTCACAAAGAGGGTGAAAATTAATTAATATCGAATGAAAAGTGATAATGTTTTTGCCCGCATAGTCACTGTATTTTGTTGCTCCTCGTGGGAAAAGTGTATCTCAGTGAATTGGGAGTAAAAGTCGTTAGGAGTTTTTATACTGATGAGAACAAAAATCCTTTTACTCCTATTCAAAAAGGAGAAATTATATTAATTAATCCTGACCTTATTCACTGTCTCTCAAGAGCGATTAGGCATTGAAAGTTTCATTTTTTTGCAGAAATTTCCCACACTTTTCGCAAGGTTTAACTCGTTTTACTTACCATAATTCTGAGAATTAAGAATTGGAACAAACTTATTAGAAGATGTTGTTTATTTTGAAAGAATCCTTTTTAGAATTCCCCTGAAATTATTATAATTTTTATGTAAAGTAAACCTACGTTCAAATTAAATTCAACAAAGTAGCGGTAAATAAGTAGGTAAAATAATTTCTAGGAACAGCTCTTCTTTCAATAAGACGTACTCTACCCTTTCTATCCTATAACTGATTTTAAATTCTCGCTAGAAAAATAACAGGAAATAAACGAGGTATAACAAGACAAATACTTCCTGGAAAAGTGTCCAAAATATTTTCTAAAGATAGCATTTCGCGGAATAGCTTTAATTGAAATTCGCCGAAATTTCCATTGAGAGCTCTGAAAATTTAGAACTTTTCGATCTGTCGGATGTGCCTGATGATGCTTCATAGACAATGCCAGGAGATTTCCCTTTCATGGCGAGGATGTGGCGTAATAAACTTTTGATTTCATTTCAACTCCCTCTGTCGTGCGTGGGTTGTATGTTGAAGAATGGCTAAAGTGTGTCTCATGGCGCTAAATTCCTCCATCATCCCCAATCGCAAGGGGAGCCCATAAGGCATGGGAGGCAATGTATGATTTCGGGCACGTATCTAATTTCCAATTGACCATGTGGTCATGTCCAGGGGAATTTCTTTTATTTTCAAATAACACCAAAATCACTGAACAAGTTGCGATTGCGTCTGGGTTTTGGGGGAGAGCGCCGAAATTACCGGTCAATGACTTGCCAGTGAGTCGGGAAATGGCAATTTTATCCTCCTCGGAGGGGCGCCCAGGAATCGAATTAAGGAGCGCCTATTAGATGAGTTGATTTCTTGGAACTCTTCTTGTGCAACATCAGCAGATTTCTTGCGTGGATTGACGTGACTCATATATGAAGCATATTTCTTCCCACACTCTCTAACCCAAAAACTTCGGCGAGGGAGTGCGTGTTTTTCCCATGGACGGAGCGAAAAAAAAATTGAAGACCAAAATAGACATTGTCTCACCCCAAGAAACTCATTGGAATTTATGAAAATGGTGTCTCCACATTGGCTGTCTTTTTGCTCCATTGAAATCCACTGTTGTTCGCCTCCTTCAATATCCACCCATTACGCACAGGATTGGATCAATGGGATTCAAAGAGAGCGGATGGCCAATTTACCACGATGGAGGGTGTCGTTGACCTTCAAAATATTTTCCTCAACTAGCTTTTCCTCCTTCCTTACAGTCCCCATCCTTCCATCCATCAGATCTATGCCAGTGTGAGAGTAAGCATCACTTTTTGCTACGCCTGAGGAATTTATAATTTGCCCCTCTTCCAACAACTTGAGTGGAGGAAAAAGGCATTTATTATGTGAAAATTGGCAATTTCCATAGCTTATTTTCACCCCCCGCATTCTCGTCATTCCGATGAGTTTATATTTTGGTGAACAATTTCCTCCCACGACATTCCATGCTCAAGATGTGTGTCAATGCAATGACCAACAATTTTCCCATCAATTTTCCATGAGCCCCGGCGATCAAGGCGACCGAGTCATTGTCTATGAATGTTCTCCAGCTCTGACCTTTCCCTCGGACTGCCTCAATCTCAAACGGGGCGCCCCATGGGCAAGGATGAAAAATGATGTTCTGATTGATGGAGTGTGTCCTTTTTTTGTATGTCAATTGACCGGGTCGATTGTCCCAATTACTTTCCCTAACTCATGAACGGAACAAATCATGTCTTGATTCTTGTTGGAAATCTTCCAGCAGTCATTGTGTATTAGTTTCTCAAAAATTTGAATGGCAGCGAAAACTGACGTCTCATCTGTATTATCATATCAATAAATTTATTATGTAGAAATTTATGCCAGATAAAAGAGATTAATCACGCTCGTTTTAAGCAGGGGAATATATGAGTATAGGTATGGAAAAGCGAAAGAGAGAAGGTACCTACATACATAGAAAGCTTTAGATTTAGGAAACAATTTGAATAAATTTTATTAAATTTATAGAATAGGTACTGCAAAATTTAACAGAACTTCTAAATGTATTGAATTAAAACACATTTTTCAAATTTTTGTTAGTCGCAACAAAGTTTAAAACTTTTTTATAAATTTCATAAAATATATTTCTCATATATTCCTCTACTTCCAGAATCTGCCTCGTAATATGTGATAGAACCGATTCCATTGGTTCTAAGTCTCTAAAAGTACATCAAAAACTAAATGAACTGCTTCAACAGACAATAAATTTTAAAAGAAATTATTAATATCATTAGGTAAAGCTTTCCCAAATCTCCGATTCTTCAATTTCTTACATAAATTTGAAGGAAATGAAGAACTTTCTGTAAAATTATTTCTGTGACGAATGATCCCCAACAATTTGTTCACATTAGATCCTTCGGAAGTGCTGAGCATATGGTTCATTTGTAACAAAACTGGGTATAAGAAGGAAATTTCTCCTCGAACATTTTTCTTCATTACTCAAATGGCTCTGTCTGGGAGTCTTGGCATTGCTCCATGTGCTCGTCTTGCTATGACAGAACAGGAGAAGTTTTCTACGACCTTCCTCCATGTCAAGTTTAATTGCACATCAAATCACATGCATTTCTTTGGGTGGGTTATATCGCGAAAAGGCCCACCCCTCCGACATTGTAAATCACCCACCAAAGCTGGTTGAGGTTACATGAGCTTGGTAGCCCAATTCTCATCATTATTATTTAATGTTTTCCGCCGTCACAATCGCCAAGAACTTTCTACTTATGGCTTACATAATGACTTGCCACGGAAATTCAATGTAAGCTCTCTCCCTTTCCATCCTCGGCTTTTTTTCTGTGTGCGCCCCAAGGGTACACTTTTGGGATTGTATAGTTTGTATATAGTGGAAACTTTCTCACTTCCTCCCCCGCGCGCGGATAGTGGGTGGGTTGAGAAGCGACAAAAAAGCCCGGAGAAAAACATGAAAGTTTCACCAAAGCTCATGAGAAGCATTTATGGCATTTTCCTTGTCGCCAGCTTTTAATGAAAATATGTGTTCTTTTCGTCTTTTGCCCATAATTATGTGTACACAACTCATGGGTATCACATTCAACATATTGGCGGAGACGAGTGACTCTGGGTGAAGCTCTTGCTGTGTGAGTCGCGCATTCGCGGGCTTCTCGAATTCAGGGCAAGGTTGTCGACTACCTGTGGCTATGTGTTTTGTGACCTGGGTCGATTGAGTGTCTGTGCAGTGAAACTATACAGAGAGCATTTTGCCCCAAAAAACACGCCTCCAATCTACATACAAAACACCTTTTTTCCCGCCACACGCGCCTCACATATGTTGGCACGCTTTTCACACCCTCTTCACTCCACTCTGGCAAGTCCCTATGGGGAATTACAATGTCTGGCTTTTCAGAGATTTTCAGGGAAATCATGCTGAAATCGATGATTAAATTATTTCAAGCTATAGCTAGTGATTTTCTAGGAAAATCGTTTGGATTAACAAGAAGCATAGCTTCTTCTGAGCAATTCAACATGCAGAAATCTTAAAGATGCTCATTATAAAGTAGGACAATTTTAATAGAGAACTTTTTTTTCACCCTCCTCCCTTAGCATAACATCAATTTCCCGGTAATTGTGAAAAATTCAGTCTCAATTTTCTCTTAGCAATTTCCCTAATTACTCACTCGATTGCAGAGAGGGGTAAATGGTGCGATTGAATGGGGGGAGTAGAAAATCAGTAGATAAATTGGAAAGACTAGAAGGTGGGATTGAATATTGCACATTTCACCCCCTCCGGTATATCCATCAAGAGAGCGTCGATATAGGAATTCTCTGTTTTTCTGCCGAGCCGACCATGACCTGTTGGGTTTGCCTCTCGTCGGGGTTGGCATGAATTTAGGTCACACAGATACACGGGCACAGGGAGAATCCGGAAGCGGGAATCTCAGCAAAGAAGTATTGTCGTTTCTCTCGCTCAGGATGGCTGCAGGAAGAGGTCAACTGGTTGGGGCCACCTCACGGAATGCTCCAATAAATTCCATGCTCGTGCGCTGACCTTCATTCCTGCCGGTGTTTTGTGGCTAAATGGGACACATTCTCCAGTTATATAGGGGAATCAGGTCATAATCATATCCATTCTAATGGGGAGAATGTCGGTCGACAGGTTGGGGCCTCAGGGTGAAATTGGTAAAAGTGATAGGGGTGAGAGTGAGGAAAATCCCAAAAATGCCATCAATGCCAACGATGGATGAGAATTTTTCACTCGTGCAGAGAAATTTTCACCCTCGAAGCAGAGGCCAATGCCACCGCGACATATATGAGATGGGTGAGAGATTGTGCAAAGACGGGGAAAATAATTCATTTTAATTTCTCTGCTGAAAGTTTTATCTTGTGCAACCAAGAAAATGTTCTCATCCACGCGCCCACGAAAGTTTCCGCACCATCCCGCTCTGGAAAAATTTACACGATGCTGAATCGCGTGTGATATCTTTGACATTTTTCCCACCATTAATCAACAGATAAATTACCAAGGGGTTGTTCAGTAATAAATTTCTATGCCACTTTTCGGAGAAAATAAATTACAAAGCCTTTGCTGAACTTAGTGGGAAATTTCTTCTGAAATCTAATGAAACTTTGCCTTTGGGTATAATGTGGGTGGAATTTTATGTGCTCCTGCTGAATGATGCTGTCTTTAACATTTCTTCAGATAAGGGCATATCCAGAAACACAAAGTTTGTATCTCAGAAAGTTTCTAATGAAACCCTTCATAATTAAATTGTTATAAAATGATTTCACGCACACAAAAGTGCTGAAAGAATAAAATCAACATTTCTTAAGTGATTCCCCCCTAAAAGAAACTATCCATGGTGAAAATCATCCAAAAGAGACACATTTTGAGTGATGGACTTAAAGCAAACATTTAGGGTAAAGATATTTGAATAAATTCCTCATGGGTGTCGCTCCCTTAAGAATTATTGATGTCCCTATTGTGAGCTACTGAGGAAGCAAAATTCCATGAATCACATCAATAAATCTTTTAGAGAGTCATTTAGCCGAGCTATTAATTGTGCGAAACTTTCGAATATATCCCTCGCCGCAAAAGGAAGTCCATTGAGTGGGTGAAAAAGATTCATATCCAAACAAAAATGTATCACTCCGAAACCTAAAGTCATAAAGTTTAATTTTCCTAAAAGCTTTCCTCTGGAATGGCTTAAATTGTCTCTTCGTCCTCGATGGTTTTTCTTTTTTCAGGGTGTCCAAGAAATCATCTTTAATTTCTTGCGATGATCTGATGGTCCATTTGATAAGAACCAGTTGATGGCGAGAAAGCCAGACACCGAGTTAATTTCGGGTAAAGGGCTCAACTCATTAAAATTAGTGACATTTCAAGTACATTGAATTTAACATCACTTATTGAATTTCAACTGCCATATGTTTGCTCCAGCCTTCATCACAAATTGACTGACATGATGCGTGTTTTTGTATAATAACTGGCCAACAGAGATATGAGAATCTCTTGGGATTTGCCACTGGCCTGATTCACATGTAAATTTTGAACATGAGGTACACTGAGAATTGTATCAGAAATTACATTTAATTCCTCTTAATCCGTACAAATGGAGAGAAAAAAAGTCATTTTCAACAAATAAAAATCTCTTGCACTCGTTTTACTCACTCTTAATAGTTTGCCCTACATTTTGTTCAAGTTTCAAGGCCTGTGATTATTCAATGACCAATGTCAAGTTGCAACATTCCTCCGATACTCCTGCTTGTGCAATTTTCTGCATTCGAAACATTGCATTTGAGGAATACACTGTGAGGAATTTTTATGTGTGGAATTTTTCACATTCTTGGCGTGTTTTTTTCACTCTTTCTCACTCGTGGTCAATGTTTTGGCCTGGGGCTCTCATTGGGAAAATATGGGGTTCAACACCCGACAAATTAATTGAATTGTCACACTGTTTTCGCAACAGTTTCTGAAGAAGTGGACTTTTTCGAGGGTGGGATTATTTAGTGATTAGTTGGATATTCAACTAATGAACAGTACTTTATGAGACAGAATTTGTCTATGGAGAATCTGTAGTGATAAATATATAGCAAATGGCGATAAACTTTTGTACAAATGTTTTCATTATTGTTTTATTTAATTAATAATTAATTATTACTTGGAGATTTCTTTCAACTTATCGAGAGATCAGTGAACGGCCTTTTTCTCGAAGCACTTTATTTCGTCTCGTTTCACACCATAAATATTAGACAGAATTTTTTTGCGACACCCATTATATATAGCACTCAGAGAATTCGTATACATATACCCATAATTTCTGGCAATTGTTCATTGTCACAAATTCAATTATCCAGCGTTTAATTTCTTCTGCGAGGCATATGTAATGAAAAGTTCGAGAGAGAGAGAGTGAAGAGAAAAGACCACCCACGACTTTCTTTCCAGGGGGAGGTGAAAAAACTGCCGCTCACTAAATGGATTACACCAAATTTGTCGGTCGTGACAAGTTCAGCTTTTTTTTTCTCTTTTTGGAGGGCAGGATCTCTTGGCCATTTGTTATATCCATGTGGAGTGAAAGATAGGATTCTTCGTCTTGAGATTGTCTCACTGAAAAATTTCTTGTCTCTTCCTCTTTACAGCCTGGATGCTGGGGTGGCTCATGTGCAAAACTGTTCCCTACGTGCAGGGTGTCTCAGTGGCGGCTTCTGTCTACAGCTTAATCGCCGTGTCGCTGGACAGGTGAGTCAGACGAATTAATCAAAGTTTCCAAACTTTTAAACACTTTTAGCTGTTTTACAGCTTTTCGCCAACTTTTAGCAATTTATCGAGTCATTCAGACAATTTCTTTTCCTCCTCTTTTTTTCAATGATATTGAAAGGAAGTCGAGGAGAATTGGTTGAAAAAGAAAGATTTATTGCACAAATAATTCACAATTTGTCGAGCTTTGTGAGCTTTTTCCGTCCGATGCCAAATTATTTCCTATTACCCATAAGAAGAAAAAAAGAATTGCATTCTTGTGGTTTCTTTGCCCAAGCCAATTTCCTAAATTTCCCCCTCAAAACTCATGTTCTGTGAACCCTCGAAAAAGACGTTGTAAAAATCTGTGAAATCCCATATATAGCAAAGTTATGCGATGCAGAACGAAGCTCCTTGCCATGACGTTCATGATGGAATGCCCAAAGCTGTGCTTCTCTTGAAAATTACAAGGGACATGCTGGGAATTTTCTCTCTACAGTGATTGTGGGTGGATTTTCGAGAACGAGGGTGTAATAAATTTATCGGAATAATATGACAGTCGTTGACCCTGCAGTGTCTGCGCGAAAGTCGAGGAAATAGAGAAGCATTTCCACCCATGAAAAGCTCAGCACATCCTTTTTTCTGGGTGAGGAGGGGTGAGGCCTGAACCCTCAGATGTTGCTCCGGGGCAATATTTTAAAATTTTCTAAAACACGCTTTGCACGATGGAAGCGTGTTCATGTCATGCTGGGGTAGTGAGACATCCCGAAATAAATTATGAGAGAAAAATTGACCAGAGTGGAAATTAGTTATGAGATGAGGGAAACTGGCGGGAAGAAAAAGCTCCACACACTCGATGGATGGAATATGAATGTTTCATGTGCGAAAAAGTGACTTAATGGTGACCGAAGAAAATTTAATGTCAATGTAATAGCCAGTTTTTTCACGTGCTCACACACTCTCTTTCACCATGAATTGGGTCAACCAATATAATGGAGAGCGAGAAATCCATTTCAGAAAATACAAAACGATACTTCATGCAAATCGCGTTTTGATTTATTTTAATTCCCACTCTTTCTGACCTTCTGGTCATGTATAAGGCTCTCTTCGCGGATTTTTATCCATACCAATGTTCATTCGTAAAAATCTCGCCAATTACTCACATAATATTGAGCTTTTCGCTTCTTTTATTGCTCCATATTTTTCGTTCCCATGTCAAATTAACATTAATCACGACAAAAGTCAACGAAGATTGCACCACATCCAATTATAGATCAGACTCTTTTATTCTTTCAAAAAGGAGAGACAGAAAAATGCACTGGATGTGGATTGAATGGGAAACTATTGAAGGAGTTTTCGCAATAAATCACGCGACAAGAATGCTGAATCCATCATCTATTTACTGAGCAAATCTCGTATGAATCATGCAGAAGAATTTAACATTACACTATCAATTATTGAGGTTTCTCAATCTAAGAGGTTTATCACTGGTTTTGACGATTCTTGCTCACTAAATCTGGTTTTAGGAGCTTGGAACCTTATCTTATCACACATAAACATTTCATGAAAGTATTAGGTATAGAAAGATTAACGATTCCAAATGATATAGGGTCACTTTTTGCTAATTTTCTTGAAATAATTTTGAATTTCAAAAAAAGTAAAAAATCTATTTACAATTGCAACAACCTTATAGAAGCCAGTTTTCATTAATAAAACGAAAACGTTTTAAATGAAAAATTTCTTGATCATAAAAATATGACTTGTTGGCCCCTGATTCAGCCATTCAACATATTATATGCTTGAAAATATCCGCGCATAAGATGGCCAAAGTCAAGCAGATGTTATGCAGAATGTGTTGCATGGCAAAAAGACATCGATTGCCACTGGGCGGCCAAGAGCAACATGATGCTCATGATAATGATGAAAACACACCTCTTGTGTTTGTTCGGAAGATCAATGGGTTGTGTCACATGAGACGACAAGAAGAAATCTCTCTCAATTCGGCAGTCGATGTAGGGCTCTCGATTGTGAAAAGATGACTTTTGGCATTTTTGGTGACATGTGTTTTTCATCAATATCTCACGAGATGCCCAATAATAAATTGGCCATTTATTATGGGTGAGCGCAAGAGATGAAAAATCACGCGATACATTTGCAAAAGTGATTTATATGTGATTGAAAACTTAATAACCTTAAAGGCCTCTGGGAGGTCGTCGAGATTCATCGGAAATTTTGGCATAATTATGCCTGATGTAGTCCTCGGTGTTGCGCGTGTTTTTCACAGAGGACGGAGGAATTAATTGGACACTGGAGGAATCTGTCATGACAATAAGTGCGCACGGTGGCGATTTATTGGCGAAAAAAGGAGCAAATTGTGCACAATAAATTTTATGCTTCGTGCCTGAAGAAGTTACCTTGTGCCTGACATCGCTGATATACAGTTGAAGAATCGTAAATCAGGCAATTCAAGAGTCTTCAGAAAATTTTTCTGCCTCCACTTATTGTCAGGGTTGATGGTTTTCTTGAAAGATTTTGTCTCTGTACAATCTGCCCAGTCTTTCCCCTCCAAAATTCCAGCAGCAACATTATTATGAAGTATATTGTCTTCTGCATGTGAAAAATTGGTGCCGCAATATTGATTAATTGCTTGATTATTAATTTATGCTAAATTATTCAACAATGAATATAATAAATATTACTCAAAGTCTCCAATTAACAATCTTAAGACTTGGCTGGAAAACTTCTTGAAATATACGCATAAATTTTATGAAATATTGAACTACTTTATCTCGTGCAGTATTCAAATGATTTGCCATTTGGTACTTCCTCGTCTGTTTCCGATTTAATATTGAAGAAATCATCAAAATCACCGGAAGTTGAGCCTTCCTTTTTTTTCCTATAAAAATATTTGGTCATAAACCAATTTTCGCCCTCCATGAGATGAAAAGGGAATGGAAATTTTACGATGCGAAAAAAACACCGAGGTAGACAGATTTTGAGGCTCAAGAAGTTTCTCAGTGGGGCTTTAGGCGAAAGTGTCTCTCAATAGTTTCTGATCTGTGTAATATTGAGTATTTGGGTTGACGAGGGAAACACTATAAAAAGTATTGATGGATTCCTCACTGGGTGCCCTTGAAGACGAGATAGATTTGTGGCTGTTTGAGGAAGTGGGTGACATATTGCTGGGCAGTATAACTCAAGGTATATCACCTAAAGATCTCCACCAAAGAGATATTGTGTATCAACTGTGGTTTGCCAAGCCAATGAAAAAAAAAGTCATCCCGCACTTGACACTTTTTTATCTCGTCTAACGCTTTGAATTTCATAAGTACGGGTGTTTTAAAATATCAACAAGTTATACACCGATGTAAAAAGCAATCTTCCAGTTCATTGAATATCAAAAGCGTAATCGATGAAATTCAATCTGCACTTCGTATTAAATCTCCTGGTGAGACTTCAACTGCAAACTCCGTGCATCTCATGTTAATTTTCATCTCAACAGAGTTCTGCAACTCACCTCAAACTATCTACTTTTCACTCCATCTTCTACCAGGATAGAGCTCTATTTTTTGCTTGCCAGAAAGCTCGTTTTGTCGTCTGCGGCTGATGCTATTATCATCTCATTTGGTGTCTCGGAATTGGCTCAATATGAGTTGAGATGCTCTTGGATGAAAGAACTAAATCAATTGCTGAAGCAAGGAATTTTTGATGATGTCAATTCAGACGCAAACAACTATAAAGTTTGCTCAAAGTTTCAAGATTTCTATGGATTTTTGTCTGGTTTGAATTTAAATAGAAGATTTGTTTGCCGAAATTTGTCTGAATAGGAAAAATTCTGCCTTTAAAATTTATAAGAAAGTTCAATGTTGAAGTCCAAAAAAAATCTGCGTCCAGAATACTAATAAAGTCGCCTCATTTAGTCCCTTATTAATTCTCCGTGGTTTCCCAGCCTTTCTGCGGTGATCTCTTCAGAATGGCAATTAATTTAGATTTAGAATGATTGGGAAATCGATTGAACGATTTAATTACACCCCTTCTATAATTAAAAATGCTAATTTCTCTCTCTCTAAACTAAAACAGAGCGGGAAGCTTTCGTTAGACGGAACATGAGTAATATAATTGAGATATTACGTGGTAAATCTTTTTCACTCATGAGACTCATGCATTAATTGACCCATTATCGCTCATGTTGTGATCGTTGTGACAGTAAATGGTAAATCTTTTTTTTTTCCTCATACATGAAGAAAATTCCCACCACGCCTTGGTCATTTGTATTAATGATACTTTTTGTCTGTCCTCCACCCACACTTGTCGGTGATCCTTGGCAAAAAGGAAGAGCCTTTGGCCCCGAAATTGTCTGCAAAATAGTATGTGAATGGGAGAAAAAGAGAAATTTGGTATTATATCCTAAAAACAACTGATACTGTGGGCATAGAGCATATTGTGACGCTTCATTGAGTTGTTTTTATGTGATTTCTCTATGTTGAAACCATTGTGGGGGCTCACTGGGAAAGCTTTAAGCTTCCCAGAAAACATTTTCAATCACATGTGTGAAAGTTTCCGCAAAGGCCACAGGGGGTGGAAGATTAGCGGGCTGGAATAGCACTAGATATAGAGAGATAATAAAGCAATCAGAGTGATATCATTTTATTGATATTATCGCTCAGAAAAAACTTTGTCTTCTTATTACGTAACACACAACATATGGCTATTCTTGCTTTTTATGAGGTTCAATGTGAAAAGGAGGAAAAAATCTAATATTACTGGACTTGTATTCATCTTTTATTTACCGGATTTAAAATAATTCCAATGGCCAATTAATTGATGTGAGCTGGTAAAAAATGGAGATAAAACACGCCATATCATGACATAATTTTTCCTCCAACTATAAAATTGAAGCTGTAAAAAACCTCCAAAGCTTAATGTTTTTTTTTTAGGATTTAAAGATCTCTCTACCACTCCTCTAAGCTAGAGTGGTAGATCTTTCCTGAAATCTGACGTGAAAAACTAAAAGAAACATAATAACAGCTTATATTTCTCCTCATCTCAAACGAGTTTCTTATCTCACTGCCAAAGCCAAACCATGGACTAATGCTGTGACAAAAACGTGCACGCAGCTTTCATTCTTGACATTGAGACATTCGCAGTGCGAAATTTATGTGAGACGATCTCACGTGGATTAATAAGATCAACGATGTGATTTTAATGGCGTTGCGAGAGCATAAACAGAGGATATTTATTGGAAAATTGGAGGTCTTTTTGTCCATACACGGGGGCATCGATAAGCAACAATTTTTTATATATATATAATTCCCGCCGTTCAACATGAGTTACAAATGCACAATTTACATGCCAACAAGTATAAATTGAGTTGTACAATCTTTTTCACGTGCTACTGAAGGTTCTCTGTGGAAGTAAAAGTGTCTCGAAATGTGCAAGGTTGGCTCTCTTCAACGTTAGAACAAACACCATAAACCCATTTTCAATTACACTTACGCCCATTTTCTGTGGCTTTCCCCATCGAAACATTATCAATTTCTCTTCCATAGGAAATTGTCTGTATAGGGGCTAAAAAGTAACTCTACTCTTGTGTTTACTAAGAAATTTGAATTAAAATTTTCCAACCAATTAGGAATAGATGATTTCAAGGTCTTTCAATATGTCGGACGTAATATAAGCTTCCTATTGGCAAGAAAATCTTTGTTGATTTGCCCCTTGAGAAGGTCCCTTCTGTTGAAGGAAACCCAACATCAATGGATGGTTAGACACCCCCCAGAGAAAGTTGGTCTTGGAGAAAATGGAATTTTCTTCCTGAAAATGGACACTAATAGGTGGTAAATTGAGGAAATTGAATATGTGAGCTCCCGTTACTCGTAATTTAGCTTTTATGCTGAAATTACCAACTGAAATGCAAATTATGAATCTGTGGACAAAAGTGCAATAAAGCACCATTGACAACGCATGTAAACAATTTCGAAACCACCTTCTCTGAATAATTTGCATATAAAACATTTATTTTCTTGTTGTAAAACATGTTTGATTTATATGCACTTTAAATGAGACAAGCAATTGGATTAAGAGACAAAATCGCACCATTAACACATCGCAGATCTACCGTATAAATTGTGATAAATGCCTTATTAATTTGAAGTGAAAAAAAGCAACTTCGCACGACATTTGGTGAAGGTGAAAATATTTCTTGACGTCGATTGTCGTCAAAGAACACGCGAAGGAGATTCTATATTGAGAATATAGTTTTGGTGTTATTTTTTTGGCGATGGCATAGCCAAAGAGGAAGATTCAATTTAGAGGTCGTTCATCCACGAAAAAGCGAGATTTTTCTACACCAGCGCCTCATATTCATTTTATTGCATCATTCTTTATTATCATATGTTGTACTTTTTTATGTTTTCGGGTTTTTTGCCTTCTTCTATTCCAAAACGAGTATCTATATGCTAAGATGAAGCGAGGCGGATAAGCACGGGCTCAATTTGAGCACAAGAATTTCCCAAAAGAGGAATTCACACACAAAAAGCCTCCCATAAATATAAACTTGAACTGCTTAAAAATTCTCTCGTATAAACCATTCTTATGCTTAGATATGATTTTTTCGAGTGTTGTTTGAGGGAGACAATTAAAGCCGAAGCATTTTGGGTGATAAATTGTCAATGAATTTTTAAGAGCCAAAAACTTGAACCACAATAAATAACGCATAAATTTTTTGCGAGCCTGTCGTCAAACCTTCAGGTGTGTGCTTTGTGGGAGAACCACCCAAACAAGATGAATGTCTCGGGCGAGTCTGAAGGAAAAGTGTCGGAAAGATTTCGTGGTCAATCTTTTTTGCATCCATCTATGTGTCGATGGACCAGCGCGTCAAGTAGCCTGACCTTAGTCTATCCCACCATCTATCTCTTTGGCGCCTCATTGTGCGTTCAAGTGTCTTTGTTGGCGCTCACACAAGAGGAAGACAACAAGCCTAATTGGTGAGCTTTTAATTTGCCACCCCTCCATTGGAAAATCTATTAATAGTTTCCTTGCTCTCTGACAATTCCTCGTTGGCCTGACGGAAAATATAATCTCCCGTGCGCCGAGTGGTATTTACTTTAAAAGAGTTAATGACATGATTGATCACCTGCGTTTCAGCCGATGAATTGTGGTACTGACACAATTTCGTAATGGTGACATTTAATGACTGTGGCTTTATGTATGATATGTAAACACAATGGAAATGATTGAGGGATTATAAGACACTTGTTTTTTGTCCCCATTTGAACTCCTTCGAATCGCAATTCTATGCTGAACTTGCCCAGATGGATTATGATTGGCCGAATGACGCAAGATAAGCGGTTATTATTGTTCAGAAGATTTAGAGAATGATAGCATAATATTGGAATCTTTATGCTATTAAAGGAATAAAAATAATATAATAAAGTTTTAAGAGCGCAGAGCATTTTTATGTTGAGTGTTGTTTATTTTAACACACAGAAAAATTTCAGTCAATCATACACTAAAAAACATTTCTTTAATTCTTTTTTTTTACTTTAATTGAGTGAAAATCAATCCTAAATACTTTTAGAGATAAATTTCTTTTTTTAGTGTTTGATTTCTCTCTGTGTATATGCAGATTTAAATTCTCTGAAAGTAACAATAACACAGATTTTACAACGAATCCAAAATTTGAAAAATATAAAATGTTCTGAATCATAATAACTTTAAGAACAATCTCAATCCCATCTGATGTTAAGAATAAGTTCAATCCTAAACATTTCAGCATAATCGTAATCTTGAGACAAGCAACTTAAGACAATGTAATTGTCCTGAAAACTCGTTAGGACTAATTCAGTAAAGGCTTTAAATGGCCAGATCACGTGCTTCGGCATATCAAGTCAATTAATTTTATTGACTGAGACAACTTTTTGCCCAATTAATTGGTCTTACTGAGACCCTCCATTGGCATATCAATTCCAATATTTGTCAACCGATGAGATTGAAGTGTTTATCGCCTCAGTGCACTGTGTCAATAAAAGTGAAGCGTAACGCCGTATTTGTCTCATGTAGAGAATTACCATACCAGTACAAGATCATTTTCAAGATCACTTTTTCTTTCATTTTGAGTGATTAATCGTGTCATAATCGATCCCACCGCCAAACACTGAGACGCGAGATAAATCATGGAAACACCTCGGGATTCACATGTGGTTGAGGAACACACACATAGCTACCAGATATTTATGTAATCATCTCAAGACGAGTTACCTGTCTCTCCTCCGCGATCTTTTTTTTTTCTCATACAACGCGCGGTGGGACGCGAGGATCGGGCCCGATAATCACCCAATTGACTCGCTCGCACTGCAACATGATCCGCGATTGAGGTGTGATATAAAAGGTACGCTGGATGCTGGATCCAGCATCAGTTACCAGTGAGATTCAGAAGTGTTCACAAGTCTACAACCAAAAAACACCAACAAACACAAAATGTTCAAACTCGTACGTATTCCTGAAGAAGTGTAACTCCTAGTGATTTCTTGCCTAACTTTGTCGTTATCGTTTAAGTTTGTCGTCGCCACAATCTTGGGTCTGGCCGCTGCTGCCCCAGCTCCCGGAGTTGTCGTTGCCCACAGCCCAGTGGTGCATTCTAGTGTTGTGCCAGTGGCCCACGCTGTGCACCCCGTGGCCGTGAGCCACTCCTCCAGGTAACTATTATGAGGAAGTCTGCTGAAGCCCTAGATCTAGAGGGCTCACCTGAATCTCTCTCTCTCTCCAGCCATGTTGTGCACCACCCCGCTGTGGTTAAGAGCGTCCATGTTGCCCACGCTCCCGTGGTCCATCACGCTCCTCTGGTCCACCACGCCCCCGTCGTGCACGCTGCTCCCCTCGTGAAGACCGTGTCGGTCCATCCCGCTCCAGTCGTTGCCCACCACGCTGTCGTCTCTCCAGTCGTCCATGCTGCCCACCATCCCGTTCTCGTCCACCATTAAGATGGGAGCCATGAAGACGGAGAAGCATCTCATATAACACAACACTCCCCATGCAACAGACACCCTCCGTGGAAAACTGTGCAAAGTCGCTAAATTAAGTTACACAAAAAGATCTTGAATTTCTCTGAACGGAACAACAAAACCTTCTAAAATTCTTAGAAAAAAAATAAATCCACCTCTATCAAAGTTACTTGATATCTTTTCATCATCAATCGACATCCCATGGGGTGGACAAGTGAGCAGGAAGAGTGTAGGAAAATTTCTAAGGAATCCACCTGGGATCATTTAAACCAAGATAAGCTATTACCACTTTAAGACGTTCTTGGTGAAAAGCCAACGATAAGGAGGTTTTTCCAAGGATTGTGCGGGTCTCTCTCTCTCCAGGAAATTCCTCCAACACAAAACAGAGACAATTTGTTGAATCTTGATGGAGAGAGTGTGCCTGTGAAAGGTTCAATGAGACATTGAGGCGAGAGACAATTTGAGGAAATTGAAAGAATTTAATTATCTCCAGATGCCCCTATTTCCTCCTCCATTTTACCGCCCCGTAATTAAAAGCTTTCTTTATCCTGAAGCGCGCGCAAAATTGTTTTGATTAATTGGACTTTGGGCAGAGACACTCTGCCTTCAACGACCAATTCTTTTTTTCTTTCATCATTCTCTACTTTTTTCGCACATCCAAGCATTGCTGAAACATTCTGATTTGGGCGGGAGGGTGTAAAAGAATTGTCATGAGACATTTGACATACATTCCCTTGTCTATTTGCGTGAAAGAAATCTCTATGGCAAATTTTAAGTGTATTTTGAAGAGAAAATGTTGAGCATTTTACGCTCTATTTCTCAGCATGAACATGAAGTTGGAAATGTGGGTTGTGATCAAGGGCGAAGAATATTTTTTCCTCAATTCCTTTTGCAGACGTGACCAAAATTCTGGGACCATCACTCACTTTTCCGCACGACATTACCAAATTACTGTCGAAAGATCAAATTGGAAGAAAACCAATAGATGCTGAAATATGAAAAGAAAAGAAACCGAACGCCATCAAACTTATCAATTAATGCTTTTGAAATATTTCTTCTCCTTTGATTTTTTTGTGTATTCAGAATGAAATGAACCTTCTGAGAAATCAGTACATATCTTGCGAGAGACCTTCTTTATTAAATATTCTTATGGCATACGAATAAGTTGGGGCTACGTTGAAAAGAAAATTTTCTATGTGATGAATGTTTTTGTAGGCGGAGATGTAGGGAATGAGAGCAAAAGTGTCTAGAAATGAGCACGACGCATGCAAAATTTGCAGGATATTAGATATTGTCCCTAACGTTTTTTTCTCCAACATCTTTATAGGAAAATTTCCTTTTTGCTCTCTTCTTTTCTCACGCTTTTTGTCCCCCACAACACAGTGATGGAAGTGAAAAGCTTCGCAGTGTGCTGAAAATAACATTTTAAGACAACTTTAGGGATGAAATCTGAGATATTCTCAGTCTGTAAATTCAATCTTGTTTCTCAATCTTCGATATACTTACACAAGAGTTCTCTCTAAACGAATATCCAACGTCTTAAGAACGTTGTCGGATTCTATTGGTTTAGTTTTAAATATTTAAAACTTAAAGGGTCTATAAAAAATGAGTGAACACTTCTTACCAAAGACTTGTAATATTTTCCTCTATTCGTAAAACACTTTGCGAGTTTGCTCTACGCACTAAATCTCATTATGCAAATTGCCACTCGCGATTTTTACAACAAAAAAATATTTTCTTTTTTGTTATATTAATATGCTATTGATGTTTTTGAGAGAAGGTGTGCTCTCACTGTTAAATCAAATTTGTTCAGCTCCATTCATCACGTGATCTTGAATATGGGAAACACGCGGAAATTCTCACCTCATAAATTGAATTTTCAGTGTCAAGAGATTGAACTTCAACAATGGTCTGGATTTTCAGCTGTTTTGTCTGTTTATTACGACATGTGTGTTTCTTATCGACATCATTCCTCCTCTCAGAGTTAACACTGTTAGATCAGAGTTGATAGTTTGGCAATTAGTTCTTATTAGCAGTTGAGAACAAGAACGACATAAGCTTCATTAGAACATTATTCTATTTTTAGGATGACTCCCCAGCTCAGTTGGCAAAGAAATGGGAGGCAAAAAGTGACTGAGACTACGGAATCTCTTAAGCATTTTGCAATTAATCGATTGAACTGACTGGCTGAATGTGTGGGATGGAACATTCACTTTTATTCGCCTTCCAATCAATGGAAATTGTCCAACACATTAGATACACGGCTTACCGTCATTTTTCCCATTGTTCAGCACCAGATCTCACTGGTGAATGAGGCAGTTCAAGGTGTTTTATCCAAAAGCCTTTCATCGCAATCATTTCCTTATCTACCAGCTCCACGTGAAGGATTAATCACATGGAAAACATGCGTCATCAGATGCGATAGCATCATCCTCGTGTGCCCCCAAAAGGCTCATGATAAAGCTCACCTTCCCCTGAGAAAGTGAAAATTTGGGATGATGATGCAAATACTCTCGTCATTCACATAAATCAATTATGTTAAAATACTTTAGAAGAAGATGATGAAATTAAAATGCGAGACGTAGTGCATTTTAACAAGCGTGCCAGGCTGTCTCTAAGCGTCTAATTTATTCTGTCCACTGAATGCCCTTTTATTGACGAATGGACGAGTCGCGGGATTGATGCTGGAATTAATCTTGCCGAAATGAAACTTTCAAGGCCAAGAAATGGATGAGAATAGTGATGGACTTGGCCAAATACCACTTATCTCAATCATTTAATCTTCCACGACAGATACAAGTTTGACTCTTCCTCTGCTGGATAACAGAAAAGAGCAACTCATCATATCAGTGCGAAGAGCTTTTGGGGCTTAATTTTCGCTAAAACTTTCTGTGCGAGAATATTACGGCGCGCAAACCCTTTATAACATAGAAACTGTCTCAAAAATAAAACACCCTTAAAATATTATAATGTTGAATATTCCTAATGTGAATCATAAAAATTGCTATTTCAAAATCAAGTATTTCAAATTAATGATCAATTGCAATATGTAGGTGCGTGAATTGCTATAAAAATTCATCAAGATCGTAAAATGTTCTCCAGAAAAGGCAACACATAAAAAACGCTCCACATTCTTGCGATATGATCAATATAAATGTTCAATGATTGTGGCAGAACTTTAATGGCTACAGAGGCACATTTGTGTCTCCAATATTTCTATTCTTCATACTTCTGAGGCTTCTGAGTATTAAATATTTGACAGACAATATTTTGTTAAAAGTTTGGGATTTTTTCCGCCTCCAAAGATTGAATTCAATTATAATTTTTTCAACCTCCGTTAGCTCCAGTTGTTGCACAAATAATAATCTTAATTTATACGTATTATTTTTGATGCAAGAAAAACACTCTCTTACATCATCCATCAACCTCGAAAATATAACATGGCAATATGTTGTTTATAGGTTTCTGGCCATTTGGTGGCCCCTGAAGTTGCAGATAACGAAGAAACGAGCACGCCTCATGATCCTCTGCATCTGGATCATTGCACTCACCGCCACAATCCCATGGGCGCTCTTCTTTGAGCTAGTGCCCTTCTTCGGCAGCTCTTCGAATGCCTCGACGGAAGTTCGTGACATTCAACTGTGCCTGGAAGTGTGGCCACCGGGCACGGATGGGGCATTGTATTTCCTGTTGGCCAACCTTATCTCATGCTACATTCTACCCATGCTCCTCATCTCGCTCTGTTATATCCTTATCTGGGTGAAAGTGTGGCGAAGATCCATTCCAGGAGATTCAAAGGATGCCCAAATGGACCGGATGCAGCAGAAGTCGAAGGTAAGAGCGTCCAAGAGATAGTTTTTCGTATCAACCAGGCGCCTCCATATCCAACAGTGGAGACGCCTGGTTAGAGCTTTCAAGTAAAGAAACCTTTTTATGACTTTCTAAAGATTATACACGGTCAAAAGAATTAAGATTTAAGCAATTTTATAAATATAAAATTGCTTTTCATTTAATATTTTACCTTGAAAGTGCGGTTTAGGCTAAAATTTCAAGGTTTTGAAAAATCCCCAGTGGAGACGCCTGGTGAAAACACCATTTCTAGCGTTTCTAGCTCTAAAACCGCGTCACGAAAACCACCTGCTTTATCTATGCCTCCCCCCAAATATTGCAGGTGAAAGTGGTGAAGATGCTTGTAGCCGTGGTGATCCTCTTTGTTCTCTCGTGGCTTCCCCTCTACGTGATCTTCGCGCGAATAAAGTTTGGCGGAGCCATGAGCCCGAAAGAGGAGGAAATCTACCAGGTGGCTACGCCAATTGCCCAGTGGCTGGGCGCCTCAAACTCCTGCATCAATCCCATTCTGTATGCCTTCTTTAACAAGAAGTACCGTCGCGGCTTTGCCGCCATTATCAAATCGCGCTCCTGCTGCGGTCGCCTGAGGTATCTAGCCTGCGCTTATGCGCCCCTTCCATGACGATTAAGTGCCATATCTTGCAGGTACTACGAAAGTGTGGCCATCCCATCGTCCTCCACGAGCACACGCAAGTCGTCGCACTATCATAACAATCAGAGCTCCACGAAGAAGCCACCATATAGCCCAACGATCAAGAGCGATGCTGTCTCGTACATTTGCGAGCATAACGGTAAGAAGCACATTGCGAAGCAGGACAGCAATTTGTCGAGGCAGATGCTGCTGAAGCAGGACAGTAATGTGTCCAGGCAGTCATTGCTGAAGCAGGACAGCATTGGATCGAGGCAGAGCCTCACGAAGCAGGACACGTGCAGTACGGTATCGCGTCAGGATAGCAACAACTCCCGGCAGATGTTGCTGAAGCAGGAGAGCAATGGCTCTCGGCATATGCTGTCGAAGCAGGACTCGCAGATCTCGTACATCGACGCAAAGAAGGGACAGCTGATGCGGCAGGACTCGGATCTGGCCAGGAGGGGGATTTTTAAGCAAGACAGCACCATCTCCTACATCGAGCCACGTAAGGGTGTTCTGTGCAAGCAGGACACACAGATCTCGTATATCGAGAGCAAGAAGAACTCGCTGTCGAGTCAGGACAGCGTGGTGTCCTTCATAGAGCATAAGAGGCATCAGCTGGTGAAGCAGGACTCCGTCATGTCGTACGCGGACAAGCCAGGTAATGTGATATATGAGTGTGATGAGGATGTGGATGAAGCTGACTCTTGTGTGAATTGCAGTGCTTGTGAAACAGGACTCAGTCATATCGTTCGCCGATCAGAGGCGTGGATATCTCACGAAGCAGGACTCTGTGATAGCCTATCCTGCCAACAGACACGGTGAGGGTCATCACGTGTCCATCCTGAAGAAGACAGACTCACAGGGTAGCTCGCCGAGTCGCAAGACCATTGAGTTTATCTCACAGTAGGATAACTTCATCCCTTCAGCGTCCCTCCCTTATGACTTCTCTCCTCCACCTGCATTCTGAGGGAGTCTCTTTGACGCTGACATTACCTTTTTTGCCATCATTTTCCCTCCCTTCGCGACCTCGTGGAGGTGCAAGTGTGACTGGCAGAGTTGGAAGTAGTGCGTAGGAAAATTTTTTGTTCCAGATAGAGAAAATGAGATGAAATTTCTGATGAAAAACAATTGATCCTGTCCAAAGAGATTTTTGGTGCTAGTCCGAACAGAAAAATGAAAAATTCTTAGTATATTTTTTTCCTAGTAGATATTTGTGCCTTCGGAACTAAGAATTCTAAAAAAGAAATTTTGAAATATGTTTTGAAAAGTTTTTTTTCTTTCTTTTAGTATTATTTTAATTTTATTTTCAAAGTTTTTCAAGCTTACTCCTCCTCTAGAAAACCTTTTAGTATCTCTATGGAAGGATTTGAAAAAATTCAAATTACAAAAATCAGAAATTTCATACCTCAACCTCAATCTGAAACTCTCCAACTCTGATGATTGGTTTAATTGAATTGGCATTTGATGAATTGAAGCAATTACTTTGTTATAGAGTAGTTAGAGAGTGATTTTCCGAGAGTTGTCTCTAATTTAGAGTGTCTGACTAGTTTCTAATACAGACGCAGGTCGTCTTCAATACCAAAGATAAATTTTTATTCTACCAAAAGAAAAAAATGTAAGGAAAAAGAAAACCTACTGCCCAATTTTCACTCTCCCGCCAATTTCAAGCGCGATGAAACGAAAATTATCCTATAAAAAGAATTATTGAAGTAAAGAAGAAAAATAATATTAATTAAAAAAAGAATATAACAATAAATTTAGCCTAAATGTTAAGTGCATGATGTAAATGTGTAATTGTATGATATTAAAAGAAAAACTTATACGAGAAGAGTTCTTCAAAGACATAAAAAATGTATAAATGTGTATGAAAATTTAGGTGTAAAAATATATTGAAAAAATATCGCTTAAGAATTGGTCACTTAGGAATAATAAATTAACACACTACTAGATGAATGTCCTGAATTGCAGGATAGAGGAGGAAAAAAGCTTTTGAAATGTTTCAAAACTCTTAGGGATGACGGTAGATTTTTGAAGAGAAGAACATAAAAATTGGATTTTGTTGTTAGAAGTGAAAAAATAGCGTTTAATTGGCAATGTTTAAGTCAAATTAAATAAAGAGAAACAATACTATAATGAGCTTTATTTCTGCTAGCAGAGAGCGTCCTGTTTAGTTGTTTTGCTCCTAAAATAAATAGCATCATTAAAGAAGAAAAAAATAGTAGGAAAACCAACCAAGAGTTTTAGGCAAATTTTAGTGGATATAAAAATTCATAAAAAAGTTAAATACCTATAAAATAATAAATATGTACGATGTACGCACACTTTAGCACAAAAATGTTCCCAAAGGAGACGAAGGCAGGCAATTTAGGGTGGAAAAGTTTGGCGGTTAACGAAGGCATGTAGTTCTTGAAAATTAATGTAAAATGTGTAAAACACCCTGAATAAATTTACCAAATAATATATTTGTATATCTAAGGATGAGAGAATAACACCAAAAAAATTTGAAAAAAATGTACCATGCTGAAAGCTACAGTTATTGAGAGTATAACAAACTAATAAAAAATATTACTTATCAAGTAGAGAAAGAAAGATTAATAAAATTGTCAGTATTGATGAGAGATCTATATTTTTGTATCTTAAAAAGAAATTGAGACAATTTAAAGTGAAATTTCGTCACGTGTGATAGCGAAGAAGGATTTATCGAGATCGAATACTATTTCAGACACTTACAAATTTCACAAGAAATAAGCAGAGATGGTTAAAACTTTAGATGAGAGACATAAAGAAAAATATTTTTACACTAAAAAATAACAATTTACATGAGATGAATGAAAAGGTGTAATTACAGAGAGTTTTTTCTTAACATTCTATGTACATATTGTTGATTTTTTATTTTATTCTCCTCATATTTTTCTCAATTCATAATCACAAATTATTGTCATTTGTTGGAGAAAGAGAGTGCATGACGAGTGGAAGAGTGAATGTAAGGATTCTTGAGAGATAGGCAAAGTTAATATCTTCTATGAAAATTTCAACATCTTTTTCTATCTGACCAACTCTGTCTCCCAATTTTTCCCCATCCTCGAAACACTCAAGATTTGTACAAAAAAGAGACTTTTGAATTTTATAAATCCCCCAAAAACACTTTCACTCCCCATCCATTTTAGAGAATTAGGGGTGCTATTCCGGATAAATGTTTTTTTGTTTTCGCGGTTTTATAAATTCTTTTGTTAATTGTGCAAAAAATCCCCAATCATTGCACTTTTCAATGTTTTCCCAATATTTCTTTTTAAATACAAAAAATTAGCACTACACTTCTTGTTTCGCACCAAAAATCACCTTTTTGGCTAGGTTTCGCATGACATAACCTACAAATTATTAATTTATGCAAATATATTATCCGAAATGGCACCGTAGAATTGGCGGAAAGCATCTTTTTGCAAAGCACGAAAAGGAATTGAGTATGTGAAGTGATTGTGAGTGAGTAGTTTGAGAGAAAATGTAGGTAGTTTGAGAGTGTGAGAAATTTGCAAGAAAATATATAGTCCAAGTGTAGAAGGATATAAACAAAAATCTAATAAAATAAATGAATTTTTGGTAATTTTAGTGGATATAACCAGTAAAAGAAAATTACACACAAACTTCTCTAAACAAAAAATATTTGAGATACAAATTTATAAAAGGAAAAAAAAGAGGAAAAGGGTACGTGCCTATTCAAATAAGAAATGAACAACAAAATAACTCCATTGCATTTTCTACTAATTCATATTAACATGTAAAAGATAAATAAGAAATGAAGAAACTTTGAATATTGCTAACATGAGGTGTGTATTTAAATTTCTCCTCTATTTGTGAAAAGTGAAACAATCCACTTAATTCTTACTTTTTGATGCGTACCCAAAATAATATCCATGTTATAAGACAAGATGTTGGCAAAAAACCCTTCCCCCTTTGGAGATGAAAGAAAGAAGACAAATAAAGTATTTTTTAAATTATTATAAAATACAATGTTCAACATGAATTGTAATCATAACAAATTATATCAGCATGAGAAATTACTCATTTTTGCCATTTTTGCGTGAAACTTTGAGAATTTACGAGGGTGGATGAGAAATACAATCAATTTTTTGACTTTTTGAAGATGAAAAATTATCTCAGAATAATAAATATAGACATATATATCTCTCATTTGGACATTTTTGCACTTTCTGCGTAATAAGAGAAAAAAATTGGTAATTTGAGAAGGAATTAACAATTTTCAAGATATTGTGGAAATTTTCTGAATTTGAGGGCAATTTGGGGACTTATTATCATATTTTCTCTAACATTTTTACTTGTAAAATCTATCCAGAATGAGCAAATGAAAAACCAATAAATTTTTTTTAATGAAAATACATCCCCTAATTGCATTTATTTGTATAGGAACTGATCAAAACCCGAACAAACCATAAAAGAAATTGCACCCGCACTAAAGTAACTGAATGCCTATTTAGAAATCACAAGAAGAAATCTGTTAAATGTTTTTATTTACCTGATAATATCAAAATAAGTACAAGAAGCGTGTTTATTCAGTTTTATCAGTGGGAGATGTGGGAAAAAATCTGATTTCTCGATAATGGCAATAAGGACGATATGGCCGAGGAGAGTTATTCTGATAAAATCCGCCCAACGATGTTTGCGTATCAGAATTTTTCGCAAATCACCTTTTTTCAGCCACTAATGTTAAATTACAACGTATTAATGAGTAAAATAGCAAGTTTTGAAGAATAAATAAAAGGTACATATCGACATATTCAATATGAGAAATAAAAAACTTTTTGACTGAAATCATATCATGAAAATTCTATCCTTAATTTTCCTCCCTTCAGCGATATAGAGAGAACAGATTAAGATTTTTAGACGAAAATGTGTAATGAGAGCAATTAATTTCTCCTCCCTCTTTTGTAATAAAACAAAATACAAACTGAGAAATTCCTTCAATAGGGCATTTTTTCATACAACTGGAATAGGCTGGCAGTCTTTTAACTTTAATAAAGTCGCTTCATTCATAAAGAAGATGATAAAAAAAGCCCATGGAAATTAAACTAAAGAGAACGATACAAATTATCATAAGCAAATATGATAAACACAAAGTAAAAAAATACAGTGAACAAGCTTCTCCGTAAGGATAAAAAATACTTTAAGAGAATCAAGAAAAAAAAATAATCCAGCATAAAAGAAATAAAAAGATAACCAATAAATATAAAATATAGAAACCTATGTAAATGAAAGAAATAATTAAATTGCTTTCCAGAGATATTATTCATTTAGAAAATGATATTTGAGCATAACTGATGAAAATTAGTACATTTTAGGCGTAAAAGAGAAAAAGAAAACTTGAAATGAAGTGAAAAAATAGTGATGTAAGAAGAAATGAGGAGAAAGTAGACATTTTATTTAAAGTATGACGAATCATTTAATTTTCTATACAAATGCGCTGCAACCAGCACAAAATACATGTTAATTTAACCAAATCAAACAAGTACTTAATAAATATTACTGTAAAAATTATCTACAAAATCTTTTATCACGAATCGCACCCATATTCTCACCGTTGATGTTCAAATTCAAGCCTGATGAAGTTCGCCAGAACTTCGCCTTATTCGCCGCGTCTAAGGAGGCATGTCGAGGCGCAAAATTTCGTGATTGTTTGTGTTTTATTTTCTCAATGTTTGAACTGTGTTTTGTTGAGGAAAAATGACCCAACCTTCAGATCCTTTCCTAGAGATGTGGCAGACCCTGTTTGGTATTCTCAACAGGACCTTCCAGGAGCAGAATGAGCGTGACATGCAAGCGATTTTCAGCATGATCCGCAACCAGTTGGTGTTTGAGTCTCCGGGAATATTTCCGGGCAAGATTCTCAGTCCCAACGACAGTGAGCGCTGTCAAGCCTGTAATTTCTGGCTCATCCACAAACTCATCAACTTGCTGATGCAGGAGCGAATCTCTGGGTGAATTAACATGATACTTTTTCATCTGACTCTTGTTCTAACCTCAATTTTTTTCCCGGAACAATAGTATTCACGGAGAAGTCTTAGCTTTGCTCAAAGACTTCCTCGCCGGATGCATTGTGAAGCAACGATGGCTGTTCGATTGTATCCTGGAGAAGTTCTTGAGGCTGGCGAAGGATCTCTTGTCTCTGCATTCGCCAAATGAGCTGTTGATTGATCATTTCACGACGGCTCAATATGATCTCTCGAATATTGATCGTATGATGAGCTTCAACTCGCCAAAAGTAACTTCCGAGGCCTCTGCGAGGAGGCTTCTGGAATTTGTGGTGCAAATCCTCACAACTGTTGAGCACAGGAAGACGACTTCTAGGATTATCATGGAAGTCTTGAATAGGGGAAATCTTTCGTCAAAGATTTACGCACTGCAGTACTTCAAAAAAGACTTCCAGCACTGCCTGCCTCCACTATCAGCCACCGAGAAGGCGCAGATTTTGAATGTCTTGATAGCGATTGAGAATATCTTCAAGAAGTTACCGTTTTGGCTGAATACGGAGAGATTTGCTGCTCTTCTTATAGAGAGTCTCGAGCAAACGTTGACGGGTCTGTTGCAGAGTCTCAAGGAACTGGTTAAGTTGAACAACAAAAGCGATTGCAAGCTCTTCTTCGCGGCTCTGTTGAGGATTATTTGCGCATTTCACAGAATGGACGAGGAAATGTTCGGGAAAATCAAAGGCTATGCTCAGATGTTCATCTCATTCGGAGAAGAATTGATTTCTCACGCTTCTCTCGATCTGGAGAAGAAACAAGTTGAGAAGATCATCAGAGTAATCCCCAAGAACTGCGAAGCGATCAAATTGCTGGAGCTCAAAGTGACCGAGGAAGTACAAAACAGTCTGGAGGGAGACACTGTCCTGACCAGAAGCAAGACTTTGCAGGAGATCTGCTCATTGTTGAGCAACCAGAGTCCAGAGAAGGAACACCATCAAGAATATCTGTTGCTCTTCAGTGAAATACTGAGAATGGGAGTGAAAATAACTTTGAAGACTTCAAGAAAGTGCTTCGGGAGCAATTTCAATGACATCATCGATCTCTTCATGAGATCCATTGAATTGTCCAGTGAATTCGCCTCCCAAGACACCCGTTTGTTCATCCTTATTGCACAGAACTTAATCTCTCTCCCGGATTTCCACGATTCCGATGAGAAGAGACAAAGATTTATTCTCGAAGTGATCCTCTCTCCTCTGGCAAAAGTCCTGAAGCGTCAGACTAGAGATTTCCCGGGAATGTTCGCCAATGTGAAGCAATCAAATTCAAGTGAAGAAATGAGATTGGAGTTTGTGAGTCTTAGGACTCTATTCTCCGTGCGTGAGGAGAATATTCCCCGAAATCTACTTGTGGAAGTGAAGAAGATCCTCAGAGATGTCCTTCAGCAGCATCAGAGCTTGAGCTTTGACTCTCAAGTGTGCCTCTTCCCGCTCATCAATAGTGCAATTGCTCGGAATTTGCTTCAACCGAGAGAAGTTCAGGAGAACTTCATGGGGAAAGTTCTCACGGATGAGAAATTCCACGTGTACATCTCGCAGAGTCTTAAGCAACTCATTTGCATCCTTTCGGGGAGAATTTCGTCGAAGGGCTTCGATAGAGGCAGTTCCAAATTCAATTGTACTGCCTGTGAGGAATTTTCTCAGACCTCTCAAGGGAATCCATCAGAGATGAGTGAAGAGTTTCTCGATCAGTTTCTCAAACTGTTCTCCGCCAAGAATGAGGAGGTCCTCTTCAATATGATTGAATGCATAAAGCCACTGCTGGTTCACTTTCCAAGGAAGCTGCTGAACATAAATCTCTGGCTGCCTCTGATGCAGCACGATCGACAAAATATCCGGAAACAATTTGCATTCATGCTGCCTCGGCTCTTGGACAACATCTACAATTTCACTGAGGATGAGGTCAGGATGGAGGCGCTCATCCGGGAATGTCAAGAGAGTCTCTTGAAGGCGATTGTGGCGGCTGTGTCAAAGAAGACAAGGTACAAGAATCACCATTCGACTCTCCTGTTGCTGCAAAAGTTCTCAGAGTGTCAGCACCTTCCGGAACACATCTTTATGCACTGCTTCAAGATGATCTTCCTGTTTGTCATCAACCCGGAGTCTCTGGTGGTGGGCGATGCCACAATTTTGGGGCGAGAAATGTGCCTGAGGAGGAAAATAACGGCCAGGCATATGCTCAACTGGTACAAGGAGGATGTTCTCAAGGTCATCATGACACTATGTGTTGAGCTCTATCGGAAAAATGACGTGGGACTATATCCGGCTCTCTCTCAGGTAATCAGGGAGAGGTAAATTGCTTTTTCTTTTCGATATTGATGGGAGATTCTCTTTCAGGCGTCAAAGATGATGGGATATACGGCAGCGAGAGAATTTATATCTCAACACTTCAAATTGATTATTGCAATGTTGATTCCTTATTGCGTAAATGTAAGTAAGAATTAAGACTTTTCAAACTTTTGGAAGAAAAAAAAAATACTTCGGAATTTTGAAAAAGTATTCTAGGTGCAAAAAAAGGAATATATGTAAAGAGTTGTTGCAATGTTCCGAAGCTCAGCCAAAAGAAGGTTTGTGTCTCCGCTATGAATAGACGAGTGAGAATAGGCTTTTTGACGAGTTGATTTATGAAGAAAAGGTTTTTTTTAAGCAAATCTATTTGTCTAAAGGAGCTTTTGATTCTTATAAACAGTCATTTTATTAGCGGAGACACAAACCCAATGCTATTTTATTAAGACCTAGTGGTAGCCGAGGCACAAACCCACTTTGGTTGAGTTTTGGCTCTAGATATTTTTGGTCAGCTAGATATTATACAACTTTTTAATATTCTCAATAAGGATTCTGGAACACGCAGTAATTATTTTAGCTTATTATTAGGAAAAATTCTCAAAAGCTTTTAAGGATAGAAAAAACTTCTTATTGAACTGAACGATGCA
>CAKKOB020000121.1:80407-91321 GCA_918844115.2 Phlebotomus perniciosus | reverse complement strand
GAGGCTTACTATTTTTTCAGAGAATATAGAGCTTAAGTCCTATTATCATGATATAATAGTGTGGACCAGCTCCGTTCAGGAAAAATACATGAAAAATTGTGTTGTACCAAACTAGAAGCTGTACCAAACTGGGGCGCCTCCCCCTACATAAATAATTCTTCATTTCACATTGTATAAAAATTTGGTCATCCGAGTGTTTATTGCACTTTTGACAAATTAGGAATATACGGAATATAGGATCGGGGGTGGACTCGACTGTCGAGTGTCGATGGAGTAACTATTGTCGATTTGGTCGATGCGCTCTTACAAGCAGGCGTAAAGTGAAAGGTTAGGAGTTTAACAGAAACTGATAAATCTCTTGTCCATCTGCTTTGAACATATACTTAATGATAGTATATACCTCACTGTTAATTAATTTAAAGAACTATAATATATCTCTTCCAATAGATGTATAATACAATTAAGCGTTAAAGAACAAACAAAAATCAACAACATGATGAAGAATCAAATTTCATCATAAGACAAGGATTATGAAACAAAATTAATCTGAATCTATTTTCATGTCTCTAAATTTGATCAACTTTGGACATTTGGAAAAATCCCCAAACAAAATGAATATTCCGCGAAATAATAAGAATATCCCCCTCTCTTTCTATAGTTTTTGCTGGAAACCAAAAATATTATCTCTAGGAGAAAAACTCTTGTTACATCGTCAATGAATTACCTTATAGCATAATCATGTGTCTCGGTTGTTTGTACATCTCTTTTCGATTTCATTTTTCAAATGGTGATTTGCTTATTGAAATGCTCGTGCGCACATTATTTTTTTTTCTCCATAAACAACATTTCTTCTGCAGTGGCATCATCTTCCTCTTTTTGTCCAACATGTACACCAACATGTTGGATTGGGAATCGCGTCTCCGCAGCGGATCTTCTTCGTTGGATGGGAAAATACTGCCTGGATGTTTATGTAAGCTCGTCTTTAAGTGGCTTTTGGCGCTCATGTCTTGGCGAAAGAGAGGCAAAAATAGTATGATGAAAAATAACGCGCGCAGGTGGAAATGGTGTGTTAGTGGAGGCCCCGAAGAGTGTATCGGGCCAGGTGAGTGAGGACGGTTCGGGGAGGCCAACCGCGTGACTCCTTTCACAATAAACTTTCTCTTATATATTCAGTATAGCTCAGACGATTTCAGTCTCAACACACCAGTTAGCTATCGATGCTCCGCGGATACGGACGTGTTTGTTCTCTTCTTTCTTGATTCTGTGCTCCCAACACACATTCTCACTTCTGCATTTATTACCAGCAATTGTTCCCCACCTGAGCACGAGCGCTTGTTCGCCTCTTCGGTGAGAATTAGTGATTATTTGTGGGAGGATTTTTTACAGGAATTTTGATTTTTTTCACATTTTTTTCCTTCCCATCCGGACTTCCTCCTGGTGAAAATGGTTACAGTTTTTCTGAAAGTTTTGTGATTTTTTTTTAAAGATAAATTCCGTGATATATAGTGAAAATTGTGATCAGGAAGTTTAAAGGAATGCTTGAGAGTTTAAAGAAAATACGTATATATTATTTAACTTCCTCCAAAATTACTTTAACACTTTGGATATCGCGAAGATGATTGAGGAGGAAAAAAGCTGAAGACAAGATATTAAAGTGGCTGTGCAAGATATTCAGAAGGTCTTATGCAAAAGTTGTCTCTTTCACAAA
This sequence comes from Phlebotomus perniciosus, assembly GCA_918844115.2. NCBI lineage: Eukaryota > Metazoa > Arthropoda > Insecta > Diptera > Psychodidae > Phlebotomus > Phlebotomus perniciosus. Next base: position 89,613 of record CAKKOB020000121.1, on the reverse strand, counting down.
GAGTCATCCACAGAGCACGTCCAAAAAGTGAATTCAAGCAGAGAGGAAAGTTGCCATTTAGTGGCTTAATTGTACGGTGTATGTGCACAAAAACCCGCTAATATTTAGTCTTTTAGCATCTCTTGTGGATAATTCTCATCATGTTATTTAATCGTCCAGGTAAAACTTGGCGGGGAAATTGCTTTAGTGTGTGTCACAAGAGAAGAATTCAATCATCGAAAACGTCCCCGCGCAGATCCGGGTTTGAATGGATGTTTATTCACAAAATATTGTTGCTTTTGTATTGCTCGGGAGATCCACCTCTTCGCACCAGGTGTGATGCTGTAAATTGAGAAATTTTCATTTGCACGTCAAATTGTACAAGTGCTTGAAATTTGAGCTTTTTATCATCGGCAACCAACTCTTTATTTGAGTTTTCACCGTCTCACTGGCCATTAACACCATATGTTATATCTTACCTGATTGGATTTGCACGAAACATTAAGTGACAAAACATCTATTATTGGAGGCAACTTATTTTTTATTGACCGGAAGACTTTCGCACTTTCCTTCAGCTCTTTCTTCCTCTTAACACATTCTCAGAATAAAATATGTTTTTGTTGGTAATGGCTTCACTAAAGACGTTCTTTGCACACTACACTTTTGAGGAGTCGATGTCCGAAATGGACAGGAAGAAAGTCTTAAGTGGTATTATGAAATGAACAAGAGATAGTATAACAGTTTTTATTGCCCTTAAACATGAAACTATAATAATAATCTTATTACGTTAAAAATTATTTTTATAGTTCTAGAGGTAATAAAAGTCTCACAAGTGAATTATAAATAAAAAAAAACTAAGAAATCTCCTTCGAAAGCTCTGAAGAACTTCCTTATAAACAATTTTTCATCCACTGATCTTCTGATCTTGTGTTTTTCCGGCAGATCTACATCTTCAGCGCGAAAATTCGGGTGTGACATTGTGAGACGTTATGTGTTCTTAAAACTCACTCAACAGACAATCTCTAATCGCCGAAGAAGTCTTTTATGCATTTTGTGGTTGTTTGAATATCAAAGCCTACCACTGAAGCAAAGATGATTCTCAAGAGCATCATCATTCTAGCTTGGTAAGTTATCTTTTTGCACAAACATTTTCTCACAATATATCTATCACCTTATTTAATACGTGACCCAAATATTAAGTGGCGGAATTCTCTGTGAAAACATGCTATTTTTAACTATTTACTTGGATTTTATACGCTTGAATGCGCTTCATGTATACGGAGGAGTACTGAGAAAAGCTCCCTTCCTTTGCAGTATTCATATGGTAAAGAGGAAGAAACTTTGTGGATCAGACATTTGTCGTTCCTTCATGCCTCTCATGCTGTTATTTAATTCACTCTCATTGGAGGTGAAGCAAAAATCAGTGAATGCGAAATGGCTTTAGCGTCCAAGAAAATATGTCTTGCAAATGCCTATAAATTGTTGAAACAAAGGTGTATTGTGTATGAAATATTGCCTCGAGTTTCTTGTGTGGCACACATGTATGTATTTCAGCTACAAAGTCACACATCAAATGAAAACACAATCTTCATTTACAATTTGAACATATGATTATCTGCATTGCATAAAGATTCCAACACGATATACAGCCACATTTTGCTGTGTGCTGAAAGTTCAGAAGAGGAAAGAAAAGTTGGGAAGAAAAATTCAGAGAGTATAGGAAAAATATTCTCAATCAGATGAATTTTTGAAGGATTTTCCCCCACACATTTTCCGCACAATCACATGCTTCACTTTTCATTAAAGCATTTACAGCTGAAAAGTGGCAATTACGGAGAATGGAAAATTCAACACACACCCTCGAGATTTCCATCGAACCACTGTTGAGAGATGGAGGCAAGTTTTTGATGTTTGAAAAGTTGGCCAAAATTATTGCATCACGAAACCGGCTTTTTCAACAACCATAGCCAATGGAAATAGAATGTCTCTTGGGATGGAATTGAAATGACACGGGAAAAAAATCTATCGAGACAATATTTGCTCTCAATTAAAAAAAAAACTAACAACTACTGCATACCTATACCTATTCTGCTAAAAACAAAGAAATCTCCTAGTTGTCTCGCACGAGAAAAATTCGTCTCAATCAAGGAATTGTATAGCAATACCTGAAAACGTACACCATAGTGTAAACCTTAAAATAGTTGCTTTGTCCACTAAAAAAATAATTTAATAATATTAAAATAGATCTTTTCCTAATAATGGAACAAAAAACCATAATGAGAAATATTTTACGAATGTTTCTGATTATTTTATTCTAAAATGGGGATTCTAAATTCTTAATTATGACATCTCACGAACATTATACACATCATAACCGAAAATATTCTCACCTTGGTCATACAAAACCTCTACTTAGAGTAGAAAAAAGTCATTCAAATGAATAACCAAGTAATTCTTTGCTGGAAAATTCATCTAAAAGGTGTTGAAAAGAAATAATTGATAAATTGCTTATTGGTTGATTGTGCATCTGGCGGTAAAAAGGCAAGACATGAAAAAAGTGTATAATTAAATAATATGCGGCGGAGGTGGATATTTCTTCGTGATGAAATACCATTTGCAATTTGATGTGGAGACTCCGAAAGCGTCAATTGCAATCGCGCAATGATAATTGAGTAAAAACGTGTACATCAGCATGATTGCTCAACCTAGAGTCAAAGACGCGATTGTAGCTGTGCTGATGACACCTCTGGGGGAGTCCAAACATCGGAAGGTTTCCCTATTTTCCTCTTCTCGCACTTGATGAAATTTCATCGTGATTCATGTTGACACTATCGATATTTTATTTACAACAATTTAGTGCCCTCGTCGCGTTTTTTCTCCACTGAACACTCGCGAGGCAAAGACCGTACAAAATTGCAACATTGGGCGTCAATCATGCGCGATAGTGTCACCTACATCACGTGGATGGTGCAATTATAATTCATGTGTAATATACATAATTTATGAGCAAATCGTCACTCTACGCGCCTCTTTTTTCTACCCGCCAGTCCCATTGATGCTCCATTCAAAGCCATTAACACACTGAGCTATTTTCTGAACAATTACTGTGAGGGACACGTGAGACTCCCCCGCGCGCGCAATTACTCCGAGTAAATTCCAAAACCGCACAAATCAAATAAAACACGCCTGAAACAGAAGCGTGTCCAGCGCGCTTCTTTTACGATCTCCCCGTTTCTATCGTAAATCAGTCATTCAGACGAATCAGCCAAATCGATGACGATATAAGAAAAAAAAATTCATTGGGTAAATCTCTTGTTCATCGATGTCTTTTGCAATTGCTCATGAAAAGAAATCTGAGAATGGCAAATTATAAATCGACAGTTTACTTTGAGTGCCTGGGGTAATTGAGCGTCGAAGTGACATAATTTTAACCGAAAATTTACCTAAAAGCTTTTAAAAAAATTGATTAGATGGATTAGGAACATAGTTAGGTATATACAAATTTCTATAAGCGACAGCGGATACGACAAGTGCGGAAAACCTATAATAATAAATATACCAAAGCATCAGTCAGTGAATGTTTAACGCTAAAAATATTATGGCCTCTTATTTAGCTTGTCAAGAAGATTTATTTGCCATGCATGATAACAGCAATAATCAAGGGGCAGATATAGAGGTTAAGATTGTATCTTTCAACATTTACACATTTCCAACAAAAGCTTCTTTTGCACTTCCAGAATTATAAGATTTCTGGCGTGATCTTTAAAAATAAAAACCCTAAACAAAAGGAAGAAACTGTAAAAAAACTGTTCAAAATGCTTTATATTTTAGATTAGAATATTTGAAGGCTTAGAGCTGTTTAAGAATCCCCGGAAAAATAAGGAAATCACAGCTAAAAGATCCATTTGGCCTTGTGGCTTGATAGCTGGGTCAGTAAAAATTAAAATACAAGAAAGATCCGTTTTGAAATACAATTTTTGCAACTTTGAGAGATTAGGTTTTTATTAGGCGAAAAAAATATTTGTATTTTCCGAATACGAAAGAGATTTTACGGAAAAATTTGAGGAAACTCAGGAAACTTGTGTAAAATGTGAAAAACATCTGATAAACTCAAAAATATTATACATATCTCCGCATAAATACATTTTTTTTTCATTAGAACTTTTTTTTGGAACAGTCGGGGAAAACTCCATGGAGATTACAGTGGAGCTAGGTATAGGATCAAATTCCATGGAACTACCTATTGGCATATGCTCGTTTTAGGTAAATGTTTATTGGGTGTTCTTCTTTCCGTCAGAACGCAATTAAAGAAAAAATAAAGTTGAGAGAAATTATTTGCAAAGAGGAAGAGAAGGAAATGATCTGCTCATATAAATAAGCTGGGATATGGGAATCCCAGCTAAAAATAAAAAATAATCCTACCTTAGCCGGGATGAAACGGCGCCATTTATACATGCGCCATGGTAGCTCACACCCGACCGGCGAATCACAACGCCGCATCTTCGCTCATTTTCCGGCTCAAGCATTTGCTGGCCGTGGAAAATACACCTTCAAGCACTGATTAACATCCAAACGTGCCGCAGGTGGCGCTGTCAGCCTGCGGAGCCCCAAAAAAGGCTCATTTTCACTTGATTTTCCCTGTTCAACTTTCACTTCACTTTCACAAACTAAAACATCTTTGTGGGCTTTTCACCCTTTTCACACACTATTCAAACACTTTTCGTCGCGTTACTACACTCAAACAGGTCCTTTGGGATGACCCGCGGGGGCGCTACGCAATTTTTCGACATCTGAAAAGATTCACTGACACTTCCCATACGAGCCAATTTTCACAGATTTTCCGACATTTTTCACATCATTGCCACTCACTAGAGACACTTCACCGATACATCCGACACATTCGATTGGGTCCTGTGGGATCTCCGGGGGCGCTATCACGCCCTGCGGATCCCCAAACTCACTCTCTAACATGGAAAATTTTTCACTCACAACAAGTTTTCGTAGAAAATCCGACAAATTTCCATCTCAACGGTGGAACACAGCACTGGGAGAGGCACTCGCGATACTACCACGGCGCGGAAAAGTCTTGAAAACGCGGAAAAGAAGCAGGAGAGAATCGTCCTTGGAATCGTCTGCGATCGATCGAGTCGTGCAAACTGTTTTATAGCAAAGGTTTTTGAGAAGGCGCCAAAATTTTATAGCAGAATTAACATAACCTCATATAATGTAGTGAAAGTTGTTTTTGTTTGCAATGAAGAAAAACTAACGCGAGAAAAACTTCAAGAATTAAGTGAAAAATAAGAAATATTGCCTCTATTTTAGTTTTCTAAAACAATAAAGTAGAGTTTCTCTGCTTTTATAATGTTTTTCCGTGAGTCTGCGGGGTTGTTGACAAGGAATTATCCGGAAACTTTTGCGAGAACCAATTTCCCAAGATTTCCGGCAGCTCATCTCATTCCATTTTCCGGTGGATTACAGGTATCTTATCTTTGGTCTATCTTGGCAACTATACCTTCTAAGAAACAGATAATTATGAAAAAGTTTTAGATACTTCCGGGAAGCTCTCTTCCCGGATCAAATTCGCCTGCAGACTGGAGGTGGAGGCGAAGAATCGCGTTGTGAATAATACTGTTTGATGTGTGAATTTCTCTGAATGACTCGATTCTTCGTCTCAAAAGTCTTCAATTGAAACTGATTTTTTTTCCTACAATCAGAGTATAAAGAGATTTGCTTGAAATGATTGAGGTTGATATTAAAAGTCTGTAAATCATTCAAATTCTCCTAAAAATAGGCAAAATATGAATAAAATTACTCTTAAGACTGGGAAATTTAGCAAAATTGCACAATATTAGGCAAATTTTAAAAATTTTGCTTAAAATTATAGTCAAAATGGTTGTACTTAGCTGCAAACACGGGAAAGATTACGTCAATTCTGTAAAAGCTTTCAAAAGTTGTTTGCAATGAAATACTCATGAAAGCTCTTAACTTTCTCCAGAGTAAAAATAATTTTAAAAAAATCTATATAAAAATCGTAGACTTTTTTCACTTTAAAAATTTTTCCGTAAGTATCACATAATTTTTAGAAATTTGTAAAGATCTTCAAGAAGTCTCAAATGGACTATGCTTAAATATCTTAAAGCTTTCCAAAATCTCAAAAAAGCTCCAACAATTTCGAAAGCTTCTAAGAGTTGGAGACTTTCTTTAAAAACTACAAAATTTTCAAAATTTTACTGCTTTTTGAAATTGTGAGCTTTTGGAGCTTTGCGTAATAATCAGAGGCATAAAATCAGTTAGAAAAGCTCAAAATAAAATGTGGAAGTTCACAAACAAAACCCAAAAGTTGTTAAAGAAAAAAGCTTTGAAAGTTTTGAAAATAACTCAAAGCTCCGTTAGTTGCTTTAGAATAGAAATGCTTAAGTGAAGTTCTATCAATCAGTACTTCAACTTCCAAATACTCTTGCGCCCTTCCATTCAACTGTCTACCATTTTTATCCATAATATCTCCCCCTTGGCAATAATTAAACGTCTTGATTGGCAATCTGGACAAGCGAAGTTCAAGTGTTTCTTACGAAAAAGTCACGCAGATATAGTCTTTGAAGAAAAGAAAAAGAGGAAAAGAATGAAAAAAATAGTTCAAAGTTTTATCTCCTGGTTAGAACTGATCATTTTTAAGGTATAATTTACTTTAGACTTTAGATTATAATGCCCAGAGTAGCTGATACACGTTTACAGTATTATAGAACAGAACTCCCCCAAGTAATTTCCAAAAATAATTTCTCAGAATTATTTTTAACTTGTTGTTGTTATTTTTTGTTACCATATCAAAAATTATCTAAATGACTTCTTCTAGTGGAATTTCACTTGCTTTTTGTGCTTCAATTCCAAGAACTGATACATCCAGTTTTTCTTAAGTTTAAGCTTCATCGGGATTACCATAATTCTGTAATTCTGCGCTCTTGACATAATAACATGAATTTTGAGATGCCTTGTCGAAAAGACAGGCACTTCTTAATTCAACAGCGAGAAAGAGAATAGTCTGTTGACTTTTTATAGTTCATGAATTATTAACAACATTGTCTTAAAAATGTATAGCTGGTGAATTTTAATGATTTTTACACTTTTATGAATGACCATGATTTTAAATGATATTTTGCGGTATTCATATCTGTTCATGTGCATCTCAGCTGAATTTCTCATTCCATAAAAAACCGCATTAGGTAGAAACTCACCTTTTAATTCCAATTTCGATTTATTGTTCGAATGATTTGAGAATTGGTGAGCAGATTTCGTCCAATTTATTAGATCTTTAAGAGGAAGTTAATTAAAATGCGAGATTTTTCCACTACGAACTAGTGTCGTGGAACTTGTTGGAGATAAAATGAATAATTTAGCATAGATAAAATGGGAAAACAGAAATCTGTTGAAATTCAAGTGAGTCTATTTCACAAAAATCACTATTTTTCTGATTTTACTCATTTTCACTGCAAAAACGCATGCAATGAATCACCCATGGAGACTTTTTCTCCTTTGGCAAAAATTATAATTTAATTCTCGGCTGAATTAGTGTGTCACAAAATAAACATGTTAAAAAAATTTGCTTGAATTTTCTCTGGGGATTTTTCTTCAATTGAAGTCTTGTGGTGGGGAAAACTGCGGAAATTTTAACTTTACATGCGTGAAGAAAATCAGTAGATTTGAGTAATAACCGATTTACATTGGCAGATATTTTTCCGTTCAAGGATTTATTGGGATGATTTCACAATTTCTCTCTCCCTCGAACACACCTCTCGCTCGTGTGGCGTTAAAACGAGTGTTTCGCTGAAAAATCCCCATTTCGTGAAAGATCAGTTAAAATTGAACATATATATGCATTTTCAACTTGAATAAAAGTGTGAGTGTTCGGGCTGGCCAGAACCTGTTGCCCAGAGATTGAAAGTTCAACATTTTTTCTGCCTTTCTCGGTCTCCTCGTACGTCACTTGGCCTGGCCAAAAAATGCGCCAGAGTTTCTTTGGGAGTGCCAATCATGAGACTCATGAATTAGAACCTCTTCAACACTATAGATTCCAGCATGAAGAAAAAGTTAGTGAAGCACGTTAGAAAATTGAAAGTTCAGCGACTCAGAATGGTTTCTCTTAGGGGATTTTTTGTTAGTCTCTTTAGCTGCGAGACAAGAATCACGACATCGAAATCATGTAATTAATTTTGCCTCTTAAGTATATCTCCACGTTTTTCATCAACTTTTAAAGTTTTGATAAATGTCAAAGACGCCAAAAACTAGTTTCACATTTTTTCTTTACATTTACTGTATATCTTTTATTCTTACAATCCATCCCGAAACTCAGTTCCGTGAATTGAGATTTTCAGTTCATGGAATGTGGATCTTCTCAGACGGCTCTGACGTCAGTGTAGCCATCAGTGATTGCAGCCTTTTGTATGGCAACGCCTGGTGGATTCCTGGCTATTTCTCTACTAATAATAAAAAAAAATATGTGGTAAAAAATCTCACTTTTTGCTGAAACTTCAGATGGACGATTTAAAAGCCAAACAAAAGCTCACAAAGACCATGAAATGGAAAGTGCAAATAATAGCTGCAGAGTGACTGTTGAGAGTAAATATTATTATTCTCGGCAAATACATTTGGGAAGCTGACTATCACAATTTTGAAATTTCTGGTTGTTTACAGCTAGGAGTTTAATTTTTGAACTTTGGAAACTACTACATACAATATGCAAAAAAATCTCATGATGAAATTTTATAATTCAAAAATCTGTCTAAATAACTATCTTGCTCTCCTTTACGTGTCTCATCATCTTTATTTTCATTCTCGTAATAATATTCAATGTCGTTTGCATTTATGCAGAAAGTGTTAAAAATCATATAGACGTAATCATTAAATATTGAGATGAATTTGATTAACAAAAAATTTCCAGCAATATTTCTGTTAGAAACATCTAAATTTAATGAGAATTCTAAACACATTCAATTTTCTATTTTATGCTAGACCCCGTGAGTGGGTGATTCACAGGCATATCTCTCTCTATTTGTCTTAAATTGCCAAATTTAGCAAATATCAGGGATAATTGAAATCCTAATACATAAAGCCAAGTGTGCATATCTGAATTGGCCTGATCACCCCCAAACCATTAAATCTCGACCGGACGTGACTCCAGGAGTCCAAAAATACCCATCTCCAAAATGTTTGTCTGTCTGTCTGTCTGTCTGTCT
>CAKKOB020000121.1:65021-80307 GCA_918844115.2 Phlebotomus perniciosus | reverse complement strand
CACCCCCTCTTTGGTACCTTTCACACAAGTAATCCATATTTTCGACTTTTTATCCGCTAATTAATCTTCTCAATCAACTTAATGGACCCAAGTTACTACACGAACCACAAACCACGCACAGAGAGGCGCGAAGCGCCTCGTGTTAGTATATTTTTCGACTTTGATAACATCCACAACTTTCTGCTTGGAATGATCTTTTCCCGCATGAAATGTCGAAAGTTGCCACAGATGGTGAAAATTTCACACGAATCAAAATGTTGAGATAAAATTTCCGATGTCATGATCTTTCACTGGCGTGGAGGCGTTGGTCATATCTCTCTCCCGGTCAAGGAAAAATAAACATGAGATTGAGCAGTTCATTCTTTTGGAGGTCACACTAAGTATTTTTTTCTGGAATAGCTCTGTTTGATTGAGCGCGTGACTTAAAGACACTTTTCCAACAATTACTCAATACGATGAGCCACTCTTGGAGCCAGTTTATCACCTTCTCACCATAACAATGTTGTCAACAAACTGGGAATAATTAATACAAATGAATCCCTGAGTGGTTACTCATTGAAATTATAAGGCGAGGAAGGCATAGATATGCGATTCTTATAAAAAAAACGTTCTAAGACTTTCTAATACATACACACACATATTTAATCTTTTTTTTAGTATCCGGGTTCAGAATATTTTGAAAAAATATTCAATCACGAAAATTCAGCAATATTTTCTGAGCGATAAAAGTATTTCACTTTCGCTAAAATTCATGGCATTTGAAGTTGATGAAAAAAAAATCCACCGAGACTTTCAATTGTTGATGATCTCTTTCGCGATCTCTTGCTCAGCTTCTTCAATGTCTCATGACATCAGATTGCTTTTAAATATGGTCAATTCGTTCCAATTACATTGCACATGATTGAGCAAAATCCTCCGTAAAAATCCTTTCTCTGAGGTACATATAATGTACAACACGGCAAATTAATGTGGCGTCAACGATACTTTTTTGTGCGCACTGGAGGAGGAAATATGTGGTATAGTAATTTTTTCACCTGTGCAATTGCAAAAGGTGACTCTGGCCGAGGAAGTTATTGCCTGAATGTGTCAGTGGAGAAGAAATTCACTTTCTATCGTCTCAATTTACCTTTCCCGTATAGACTCGCTACGGAAGGTGACCACACGGGTGGGAGGATTTTTATCTCATTGAAAAATCATTTATAATTCTCGACACAAAATACAAATATTCCATGTTTGATGATTTAAAACTTTGGCACCTTTCACTCCCTCTCCGCGTTTTTCTTTCTTGTTTTGGTGTGCAAATCACTGATTAATGAAGTTAACCCGCCCAAGAGATGAATGATACAATGAGTGGAATGAGGAAAAAGTTAAATTTCCATTGTTTTAGAGAGCATCACATTTTCGTGAGGAGACAAAAAGGCGAGAAAATATGAATCACTCTCGGAAAACGATTATAAATTCTCCAAATCAGTGTTGTACTTGCTCTTGACTTTCGATCACACCTGACAAAACCCGTTGTGGGATTTTAAGGGGGTGACTAGGAGCACTCCCAGAGGTCACAACGTAATTACTCATAAATTCACTTTGAATACTCACTTCGCCGGAACTCCCAATGGCAAAATTTCCCATGCATATCATCCATCGACTTTCGAGTATTGAATGGTTAAATTGACCGATGAAAGAGATCAAAGTGGATAGACTTTAAGTCAATTAGTGATCTTCGAAGAGAAAAACTTCTCAACGCCTTCAAATTTCACAGCACAAGAAATATTGCAAGATTTTGCACACATGATTTTCTCTTCTCCTAAAAATCTTAAAGCAATTAAGACTTATTATTTGTATGCGATATTTTTTTGTCTTAAAGACAGTGACAAGTTTATTTAGAAGATTTTCTGTGGAAGGGTTTATATTTTGCATTTTATTAATTTAAAATTAATTCGTTGCTAAAATATTGACAAGATTAACATATTGCCCCAATATTTTATGCTAATTGGACTTGCAAAATAATAAATCCAGTTCCACGAAGGTCAATATGATTATAACAGTTCCTGATTGAAAGGATGATGTGAATTTATTGTAAACCTCTCTTTTTTTGTCCAATTAAGAAACAAGAAATAGTATTATAGTCAAAAGGAATTATCAAAATATAATTGGCAATTTTTTTTAGAATCACATAATGATTCTTTTTCAGTGGCAAATTCCAAGGAAAAATTAAGTTTATCGTCGGTTTATGTAAAATATTGTTTTCACTGGGGAATTATTAATGACGCAAAACACTGGATATAAGAAAGTATTTTACGTAAGACAATGGAGAAGATGAGAAAGTGAGAGCCAAGAATTTCTTGTATAGTACCTCTCCTCAATCCATCCATTTATCACCTCTTCTGTTTGAGATATACCTACTTTTTGCTCATCAAAGAATGGCCCATGATCTATAGCTTTTGTAACGATATTGCGGCCAATCAAACATAAAATCTTAAGTAATTTTTATGATTGCTATATAATGAGTAAAAATGTTCTTAGAAATTTAAAGAGTTTTTCTGCCAAATGATTTCTGGGATAAGATTCACCTCTATTGTGGGAATGTTAAGTAAACAACCACAACTTTTTATAGAAGTTCAAAATCGGATACCTTTTGTCTCATCTGTTTACGATCGCTTAAGACCTCTCCACAAAAGATCCATTTGTGTGCTTTTGAGATTGAAAAGCCCCCAGCTTTCAAGCATTTTTTCTTCGAAGCACAAAAGACATGCTCAACATTTTTTCTTCGTCATCTCCTCTTTATCTCACCGTTGAATTTTCACGAGTGTGTGCCGCACGACCTAGAAAAAAGAGTTTCGATTAAAAATTTTAATGTCAAGACCGCAGTTTTGTGCACTTGCAAAAGAGAGACAGAAGGTGTGTCGCCACAAGAAATTAAGAGAAAAATATTAAGCTGAGACGAAGAGAGTGAAAACCAGTTCACGGGCGTCACCGTGAATTTCTATATAAATCTTTTTCGTGGACCCACTTTAGGAATTTGGATGCGGGGAGACGATTGCGGACTTTTCTTTTCACCTCCGGAAACCTTCACGGTGAACAATGTTTGAGAAAATTGTCTCTGTCAGACAATCGCACGGGGCCAGGAAATTGTCCATAAACTGCTCATGCTGTAAATGCCTGGGCCAAAGTCTCGAGGACAATCCGTGTCCTCCTCTTAACTTTCTAAGTCACAGTAATTCCCGATAGAATATCGGAATTTTTATAATAAATATACCATGGGAAAATATTACTTAAGCAAGATAGTAATTTTTGCCATCACGAAAGGAGACCCGGCGACCAAACTTATTGTCGAGAGAAAATTCTCATAAGAGACTCTAGTGTGGCAATTAAACTGCACAAAAGTTCACCGAAACAACTGGGAAAATCATATTTTGTAGGCAATAGTAGGTAGTGGGGAATTTAATTGGCACGCATTGCAACATTGAATCATTATTTTTGGAAGTGTACCTATTGAGAGTGAGAAACGATCTAGCTAGATTCTAGAAGATCGGAATATGTCATCATTGGCAAATATTATAGATTACTTAATAGAACTCGCACAATTTATTGTACACCCTTTCCCACCACTGAGGATCTTCAATCTCTGAATAATTCATTCATTCATTCATTTTCTCCCGCTTATCCCCGCAGGGGGCGCGGCTCCAGGACACAATATTATTAGTAGTATATACATATAACTCAACATGCATGTTGGCATATTGGCATTTTGTACATATGTATTTTTTTTTAACTTAAAACTTTACCTGTCTCTAACTAAAATCACTCGCGAATAATTAAAAATTATTAATTGTATACAAACCTTCTTCATTATTATTACTTTTTTCTTCTTTTCTTATCGAGAAACATCTGTAAATTTCATCAATTTATCACATCCCTCACTACTCATCAAAATTGAGTTAATGACCAATTAAATTATCTGACATCAATCATTTAAAAGTAATTGGGCAATTAATTAGGAATGTGTCAAAGCACGCGCCTCATATTTAAAAATAATTTTTGGACAACAAAGATGCGACTCTCAGTGTCATGGGGCTTTGTACTGTGTCGTTGCCAAAAATTCATTAGGAGAAATTCGCCGCCGAAAGTGAGGGAATGAGAGTGAAAGTACCCACAAAATTTGCAAGTTTAAAGAGATCTCTCATTCACAATTTTGGACCAAAGATGGCAAATGATTACTCATAGCCCCGGTCGGATAAAAATACCCGCGTGATCTCTGATCACACAATTTCAGGTCAATTTTGTAATAAATACTTTTATCAATGGAGAGAGAGATTTTGTGAGAAAATGCTAAAAGTTTTAAAATTTCTTTTATTCAAACTCATTTCCTAAACTCTCTTGCAGTATCACTCTAGTCACGCTGGTGCCACAATGCACCGCCACCCACAAAATCCCTTCAGATCTGCGAAGTCGAATTCGTCTGGCTCTGCACATGGAGCAAATCCATCAGACAGGAGCAGCGGCTTGTGGTGCTGAGAGTCCACCTCCATGTCCGCCCAGCAAATTCCGCTCCCCTACGGGCGAATGCAACAACATCAATCACAGAGACTGGGCAGCGCGTGGAGATATCCTATTGCGTCTTTTTGAGTCCAATTATGCCGATGGAAAAGCGACTCCAAGAACATCAAGAAGCTCTCATGCCCTCCCAGCGCCAGAGAGTGTCGTGTCCAGACTTCAAGCCATCACAAATGCGAAGCTGGAACATCCTCATATCACTGCTATGCTGCCTGCATGGGGTCAACTCTTGGCCTATGATCTCGTGGACACAATAACGCCTCCGCTCTCCTGTTGTCAGGGCAGTGTCGGGAACAGGACGCAAGAGCAAGTGGCCTTGTGTTATGCGCCCACGTCAAGTGAGGGATGCGTTGAATACAGAAGATCCGCTCCATCGTACGAAGTGGGATCATGTGATTTCAGTGAGTATTATTATTTTATTATAATATAATAGGTACCTATTAATTAGATGATATCGTCATCACTTAGATACATAATGTTCAGATAAAAACGTTATATATATTTGCCTATATGTAATTGCAATGAATTAACCGATTTTGTGTTCATCTCTACTGTTACTTTTCATCTTACATTTAGGAAAATTAGAATCTACATAACACTTCTGCAATTAGCTTTGCATTGTTTACGTTATTATGAAATTTTTGCAATGTCACGGTACATGATTCTCTAATTTCGGACAAATTTTGGCCATTCGCAATGTTTATATAAACAATCGTAAAAAATAACCTAATTAACATTATATAAGAAGTATCTTTGCTGCATATTAGACCCCTGTTGATAAGCTCAAAAGAATGCTAATCTTATGAGAAAAAAACGTAAACACGAGTTCTATAAATAATTCAGAGGTATTACGATCATAAATTATCGACTGTCCATACCGGTAGGTATTCATGGTTTTGCATTAAAAAGCAGTGCCAATTAGAGATAATCATTGATAAATAGTTCTCAATAAATTGAAAAGCTAGTTGATTGGCGATACATCTTCCTTTATAATATAATACAGCGCATTTTGCGTAATTAATTTTCGAGAAAAAATGATGATGAGTAAACTTCCTGGTTTAATCTTACAGAACAGCGTGAGCAGATGAACTCTGTATCTGGCTACATCGATGGATCGGGTCTGTATGGGGCCACTGAAGAGGTCTTCCAGAAATTACGGATTAACAAGGGCGGCCTCGTAAACATTTCCGCCTGTACCAGATGCAATGAGCAGGGCGCTGTGGGAGCTCTGCACACTGTTCTCCTTAGGGAGCACAATCGAATCGCCAAAGTGCTGTCAAAGATGAATCCCGTGTGGACGGACACGACACTCTTCCTGGAGGCCAGACGAGCCGTGACAGCACAGATTCAACACATCACCTACAACGAATTTTTGCCTGTGGTGCTGGGCCAGCAGATCACGGCCAAGGATGAACTTAGACTTGAAACATCGAAGCACTATGCCCAATACTCGAGCACGAATCGCGGTGGAGTGTTCAATGAAGTGGCTGTAGCTGCTCTACCCGCCTTCCTCACAATGCTCCCCGCCGCAATGATGGACGACACGGCGTCAGCGGAAATTCTGATCAGGACACCAGCCTTATTGAAGACATTTGTTCCTTTGGAAAAGTCAACAGAAAAATCCTGGACGGAGATTGCACTAGCTTTACAAAGAGGAAGAGACCATGGAATTCCTGCTTATTCTGAGGCTCTCAATCTCTGCGAAGCTAGGTTGTCAGTTGAACAAGGATCTACCCTTTCCTTTGCGGATCTTCACTCAACAGGAATTCCGGAAGCAACCATTAAAACTTTGAAAAGCATTTACCTGTAAGATTGTGAGACTTCCATGGAAAATTTAAATATTTTTTTTACCTATATTTTGATCAATTCAGGAACGCTGATGATGTGGATCTGCTGACTGGTGCTCTCTCGGAAATCCCCCAACCTGGATCAATTTTCGGACCTACACTCTCATGTCTTCTGGCCACTCAATTTGCTAGCTTAAGAAATAGTGATAGGTTCTGGTATGAGAATGACTTGCCACCTTCCTCCTTGACACTTGACCAGCTTCAAGCAGTTAGAAGAGTATCTTTATCTGGACTACTTTGTGCTGCTAATGGAGTGAGTAGGTCCCAGCCTAAGGCCTTTATCCGCGAAGATCCATATTTGTAAGTGAATATTTGATTTTCTCTTATTCTTAGATCTTTAGGTATAAACACTTCTCAAGCTTTTATTGAAAATTAATGATATACTCAAATAATTTGTCCTTAATAAATTGTATCGTCTTAAATTAATATTTCTCTAGCATATTTTCACGGACAAAATTTTAAAATATCAATAATTCAAAATTAATGTGATTCTCGGAAGTCGTCACAACCTTCATTAATGCTTAGCAATTATTACCTCTTAATTCTCTTTGCGTAAATTGATTTTACAAATTTACACTAATCGGCTTGGCTTGGCTTTCACATTCATCATTTGCAGATGGTTCAAGAGTAGCCTGATATCAGTTCTTGAATTTTAAGTTTAGAGAAATATTTGTTCTATTGAAGGCCAATCTTAATTAGATGTTTAACTTTATCAGGAATGCTCGTTTGACTTGTGAACAATTGTCTGGATTAGACTTGTCCACGTGGAAGTTTGAAGACAACAACTACGTGGAAGACACCCTGGAAGAGACTACAAGAATGCCACATGTCGAAGAATTGACTTCTGAACAAGTAAAAGAGGCTCTCAGGAAAGCCCAGGAAGACCTTGCGGCTCGGAAGAGATTTGAATACGAAGTGTGGCTAGAACGTAAGTTTTACTAAGCCTAGACAAATAAAAAAAATGAAATAAATGACCCTGTTTTTATTACAGAGGGTGGTATTGACGCCCGCTCTCCTGATGGAACTGCTGCTTCGTTTAGCAAAGCTAACAGGAATGCTCTGCTCATTGCCAACTCATCCCTATTCTATGAATTCGCCTCCAATGAGATACTTAACACTCTTCATAAAAATCAACGGAGGAAACGACAAACCTTTGATAGCAACATCTTGGGCTCCTTCTCTCGAGGGGATGACTTCACAGACAGTCTCCAAAATATCGATGTGAATTCCTTGCTGTCGGGATCCATCTCACCCATCAGCCTCGAGCCGCAATGTGAAGATCTGACGGCTCAATGTGACTCCACATCAGCCTTCAGAAGCATGTCAGGCTATTGCAATAATCTCCGATCGCCAAATCTGGGTCAATCTTTAACAGTATTTGCGCGTCTTCTGCCACCGGTTTATGAGGATGGAGTTTCCAAGCCACGAATCACTTCCGTCACGGGATCAATTCTTCCCAATCCCCGCACAATCTCTTCTCTAATCCATCCAGATATCTCAAATCTTCACACTCGATACTCGCTCATGGTGATGCAATACGCTCAGTTCTTAGATCACGATCTTACAATGACGCCTATCCACAAGGGTTTCCACGAGTCCATTCCCAATTGCAGATCTTGTGACTCACCAAGGACTGTCCATCCTGAGTGCAATCCGTTCCCAGTTCCACCACGAGATCATTACTATCCTGAGGTCAATGTCACGAGTGGAGCTCGCTTGTGTTTCCCCTTCATGAGATCCCTGCCTGGTCAGCAAACACTCGGACCCAGGGAGCAGGTAAATCAGAACACTGCATTCCTGGATGCTTCCCAAGTCTACGGAGAAAACTGGTGCGTGGCCAACAAACTGAGAGGATTCTCAGGACGTCTGAACTCCACAATTCACCCTATCAAGGGTAAAGAACTGCTGCCACAAAGTCCCTCTCACCCAGAGTGCAAAGCCCCCAGCGGATACTGCTTCATCGCCGGAGATGGAAGAGCTTCTGAGCAGCCAGCTCTCACAGTAATTCACACCGTTTTCCTCCGAGAGCACAATAGAATTGTAGAGGGATTAAGAGGAGTGAATCCTCACTGGACTGGAGATCAACTATTTGAGCATGCTCGTCGCATTCTAATTGCCCAAAATCAGCACATAACATACAACGAATTTCTGCCACGAATCCTGAGCTGGAACGCTGTGAATCTGTATGGGCTTAAGCTCCTGCCACAGGGCTATTACAAAGACTACAATCCCACCTGCAACCCCGCAATTGTCACAGAGTTTGCAGCAGCAGCCTTTAGAATTGGACACTCTTTACTGAGACCTCACATTCCACGATTAAGTCCTAATCATCAGCCTATAGATCCACCAATTCTGCTGCGAGATGGATTTTTCAAACCTGATATGATTCTCCAACCAGGGATGGTTGATGAGATCTCCCGGGGACTTATTTCCACACCAATGGAGACACTTGATCAGTTCATCACTGGCGAGGTGACTAACCATCTGTTCGAGGACCGAAGAATTCCCTTCTCTGGTGTAGACCTCATCGCTCTCAATGTGCAGCGCGCCAGGGATCATGGTATCCCAAGCTACAACAACTACCGAGCGCTGTGCAATCTCAAGAGGGCCAACGATTGGGATGATCTGAGCCGCGAGATCCCACCAGAGGTGATTGCGCGCTTCAAGAGGCTCTACTCCTCTGTGGACGACATCGATCTCTTCCCCGGAGCCATGTCGGAACGACCCTTGCAGGGTGGCCTCGTTGGACCCACTTTCGCTTGCATCATCGCAATCCAGTTCAGACAGTTGAGAAAATGTGATAGGTTCTGGTGAGTATAGTCATAAATTGGAAAGCTGTATTTCCAGATGTTAAACCAGATATATTCATTTTCAGGTACGAGAATGAGGATCCAGCGGTGAGATTCTCAGAGGCTCAATTGTCTGAGATCCGAAAGACGACGCTGGCCAAGATTTTCTGTGAAAACTTGGACATTCCGGGCGACATGCAGAGAGCTGCCTTTGATCTTCCCAGCAATTTCCTGTACGACTAAAAATGCCATAGATACATCCGAGAAAGTATTTAATTGACTTGACTTTTTTTTTGCACCAGGAACCCCAGAGTCCCCTGCCACACGATGCCCCAGATCGACTTGAGCGCCTGGCGAGAGAATGTGGTGCAGGGCTGCCAGATTGGTGGACGCCACGTGAGTGTGGGTGAGTCAGCTTTCCCGTCACCCTGCACGAGCTGCATATGTACCAGCGAAGGCGCCCAATGTGCCTCTCTGCGGATCACAGATTGTGCTCAACTGGCAAGAGAGTGGCCCAGGGATGTGATCCTGCGCGATGATGTGTGTAGTGCACAATGTGGCCTCGTGTTGCAGAACAACAACGGCGGCTCGAGTAATATTCCGGGACTCACGGCTCCACCACTACACAGAGCCGCGAGGTCACGATCGCTACCCGTTGTGACCTTCCAGGGCTTCAGATTCCCCGACCTGTCGCCCTTCATCGGCTAAAGCTTAGCCGCCTTTTGACACAAGCGCCATAATTTTTTGTTAAACAATAATTGATAATTATAAAAGCATTGCATATAAAGTAATAAAATGATAATTTTGTATGTAGATTCTACCGAATTATTTTTAAATTTAAAATAAATTTATTCACCACATACCTATACGTACATTTTTTTCTTTGTTTTGTTGTAATTCTATTTTTCTTATGCCCAAGCTTATGTCCCTCTATGGAATTTAGCTTTAATTAACTCTATAATAGCTAGAATTTAGTTTATCATTTTAATTGGGAAAGGGCTAATTTTGAATTTCTTGGCGGGAAAAGTATTGCCAGATGTCATATATACGATGATTTTACATTTTACGGCGCGTTTAGGCCTTGGTTTAGGCGCCTCAACCTCAACTCCCTCAACTACATTTTTAATGAAATGTATTAGATTAGCCGTTTGGAATCTAATTGACATTTTGAATTTGATATCATCTCGATTTGTTAAAAATTTTCCAGGCACACCACCACACACGGAACTCAAATTTAGAATGCGGCCAAATCCGATTACATACGAGGCGCCAAAAAAACGTCGAAAAGTGAGCTCGTGTAATATTGCTCAGTTTCAAGTGTGGTTATGTTTCGTTCTGACGTCTAGTTTTTCCCATGATCAGAGAAAAAAAGTGTTTTTGGGGAGATTTTTCAACTAAAGAAAATTGCATAATTGTCCTTCGCGATGATCCCGTACGAGTGTCCGCAGTAAACAGCGCGTGAGTGTAGCCAGAGTGGCGAAAAGGTGAGTGTTTTCGTGGCCCCACAGAAAGGAGGACACTGTGTCACTTTTTTTTTCTTTGCTCTCCAGCCAATCAACGTCCGGGGCTCCACAGGCGAGTGACCTATGAGATCTTCCGTGAGCTACATGCTGTCGCAGGGGTCTGGTGAGCCGATCATGTCACATCCAGACTACGAGCAGAATGCCCACCACCACGGGGCGCTCTTGGTGCTCGTGCGTGGCATTGGGCCAGCCAAGCCGCGCTCCCTCCAGAAGGTCTTCGAGCGCATCCAGAGTGTCAACACGGTGCGCATCGTTGATTCGGCTGGCAATCCGCGAGATATTTGGGTGCGCTACATCCGGGATCATCCCGTGGAGAACAACGACTGGGGTGACTTTCAGACGCACCGTCGTCTTCTGGGACTCATCACTGTTGGCAAATTTGACACGCAGACAGAGATGAATGAGCTCTGTCGCATCCACGAGTCACTCAAGGTCAAGTACACGTCCACCCTGTACGATTCCCGATGCCTGCTCTTCGGCCCCACTACAGTGCCAGAATCCGTGAGTGTGCCAGAGGACGAGACCAAGTCCACGGGCAGTGATTCGGGAAGCAATAAGGAGAATAGTGAAGAGGTGAACAGTAATGGAAAGGTATCCGGGAGTCCCATGACGAGCAAGAAGCTGCAAGAGATCTTTACGCCTCCACCCAATTTCAAGAGCCGCGCCTTCTTTTATCCCGAGAACGACGGATGCGCCAACCTCGAGGCTGCCATGACGGAGTTCATTGGGGCGCTGTTTTGGGTGTTGGAGTCGAAGCGATTGGAGCGATCTAGGGAGAAAATCGACAAGGTATCGCTGCTGCTGGCGCCCTTCGAGAAAAGAGACTTCGTGGGTGAGTATTGGGGAGAAGAAATTTAGTCGGTGGTCTTCGATGCATATCATGGTGCTCGTGTCACGGTCCACTGCCCTTGGATCTCGTGCCCGCGTAATTCACTGGAAAATGATCAGGGTGAAATTCATTCATGATCTTCGTCTGCCTCGGCATTTTCTTAAGCAGACACAACAATCGCGGGAAATGCCAATTATATCGATGGTCACGTCGATTCCATCAGATCTTACTTTTCAAAATAATGAATGCTCCCCTTTGATGATATGGAACTCTACCGTTCGTTTGCTTTCTTAGTTTTTTATGAAAATTTATTCTGAGAATTACATACTTAGGTCGTTCAATGTGGAAACGAGGAATACCTATGTTTATAAGCAATACTAACAATCAAAAGCTCTGTTGAGATATATTTGTATAATAGGTAATTTGAGAATTTTATAAGCAATGAAATTGAGTATGATTTTTTTTCGTAATGTCACAGAAGAAAATATTTAATTTTTGTGCAAATTCGATTAATCAATGAAAAAGTTCTGTAGCATCTGGTTTGAAAATCTATTGAGATAAGTGATTCAGGGATAATGTCAAGACTTTTATTCAAATTTCAGGTGAACCTCTTTTAGATTGATTTCGATTTCCTTTTGTTTCTGAGCAGAAATTTTTTCTGACAATCTGGGAGGTTTCTGTCGTTTCTGTTGAGAAGTTTTATTTGTGCTTGGTCTGAATTTCAAATATTAGATATTGAATTGATTTAATCTACACAACGTTTCTACATTCAGCGAAATTATTGCACAGTTGAGTGATTGATGTCACGAACAGTCACTCGTTTATTCCATGAGTTACGTTAAACGCGTTAAACCCAAAAACACTTTTATATGATTACCATTTAAACAATTCATTTTCCATTAGGTAGGTACACAAGTTTCCAATAAAATAAAAAAAATTTTAACAACTCATTGAGCAATTGATTAATTGAACAAGAGTCTTATTTGCTTCAAACTTTTAACCTTTTCTTCATTTTCAAATTGTTTAGGCCTCGATCTTGAGTCCCGGAACAACAGAAAACGTTGTATGGGACGCGTGACGAAGAATCTAGCGGACTTGACGCTCCAGGCGGGTCTGGTGGCGGAATCACTGACACTATTTCACGCCGCCAGTGAGACTCTGCGTGCCATAAGTGACTCACTGTGGCTCGGGGCGGCTAATGAGGGCTTGTGCGCCGCGTCGGCAATACTCCTCTATCCCCACATGCGCCAACCGCAGCCACTCCAACGAAATGCTAGTCTGCAGGAGGCAGGATCGCCACAGCGTCGCGTGGCGTCCAAGTCGACCAAGAAGATGACCGGAATTGTGCAATCCAACACTGAGGCAGACAGTGGAGTGGTCAAGTCAACTTGCTCCTCCATGTCTTCTTCGTCGTCTGAGTCGTCTACCTCTTCGCTCACGTCCAGCATATCACCGGGCGTGACGACGGGCAGTTCGTCGAGTGTGTCGAGCATCGTAGCGCCGCCTGGATCAATTGAAGACTCACCGGTGGCACCTTTTCCGCCCAATATCCTCTCGTCCGAGGACATCACCACGAGGTATCGGGATGCGATCATCAATTACAGCAAATATCGTCATGCGGGCATCATTGAGACGGAGGCGGCACTAAAGGCGGCTAGGATTTGCATTGAGCAAGGCCATAATCTCGATGTGTCCATGTTTTTGCAGAATGTACTATACATAAATCTCAATATGAGTGAACAGGAGCGTGTGCAGCGGTTCGAGACTCTAACGGGATTATATGAGAAGATTGGCTATCATAGGAAGGCCTCCTTCTGTCAGAGACTCGCCGCCTGGCGACATGTGGCCGCCAGCAATGCCAATCCCGACTGGACGGCCAGCTACAGACTCATGCTGGATAGTTTTGCCGGCCACAAAATGTCCCTGGATCCACTGGAGATGTTGACACAGGACTCTGGATGGAAGTGTCTGCAGGTGGATCTGTTGCAGCAACTTGTGCTGGCCGCCAAAAGGATGGACAATGCAGCTGTGGCGGTACGTCACCTCACCTATACAATTCAGACCATGTGGCCACATTTGAGTGCAGCTGAACAGCACGAAGTGGCCACGCATCTGCAGAATTTGGCGGCTCAATGTGAAGGAGCTCCGGTGCCGTTAGTACTGGACTCCGGACGAGTACTGCCACCGGCCAATCTTACGGATTTGCCCTATTGCTGTCAGTTACAGGTGCGGGAGCTCCCGACAGCACTCAGACCTCACAAGATCGCCACTAATAAGGTGAGTTAAAAGTTTGCATAATTCATGATGAAATTGGAACAATTTCAAATACAACATTTAGTAACAACTCTAAAGAAAAAAATGTGAAATTTCTTGAGAATTCTTTATTAAATTATATCTGAATAAGTAAGAAATCAATAGGAAAAATTGTGCGCAGCAACAATGAAGGAAATTTATAAAAAAAAGTAGCAAATTTAATTTCTAAGAGAAGTCTATAGACTACAAGAGTTCTTCAACTCGAAGAAAACAAACAAAATAAGCTATTTTGTAAAAATATATTAAGGTTTCTAGAGCTGTTCAGTTTCCAGAGCTGTGAAGCTGTTATTATACAAAAAATATATTCTCAAAAAAAGTTACTTTCAGTAGATATTTAAAATAATTGGTAATAATAAAACAGTTGTTGACTTAAATTGATTCTTAATGCGTCAAACTATCTTTTAAATTCAAAATAGTTATATCGCAATGCAACATTTTAATCAATTTATTATTGCTACAAGAAAGTATGTAGGTAACTGTAAATGTATAGTGCAACTTTTGAACCTTTTAATGGTCACGTTTTGTTTCCACTACTGACTCTTCACGAATCAGCTTAGTAACTACTCCCTAGAGATGTGCTTCAAAGTCTCATATAAAAGTTTCATTATTATGCTAATGGAAAGTTTTTTTTTGAGTCACTGAGTGATATTTACCTAAAATAATAGGAAATTATGTTAATTAATCCTCTCCTGATCCGGATCGTAGGCGCCGGAACTTGTCCTCTGAATCCACAGGAAAAAAATCTTTCCTTTTTAAGTTAATTAAATTCACTCAATTTATTTCACCTTTAACTTTCTTAGTTACAAAACTTATAATATATTTTAACAATTACTTCAAGTGTGTGTCTGATCGTAACGAGAGTCTGATCACGAATGAACTATATTAATTTTGGCCATCGCCCTCCGTGCGAGGCATTACAATGCAATTAATGAGAGAAGAGTCCACCACGAGGCGAGGATTAAAGATATAATTTTAAGCCGATTAGCAGCTACCGTAAATCCCGTCTCGTCTGAGTTTTATGATCGATTTGGAATAATAATGGTTTTGCGTTCAATTTATTAATTTATTTCTTGCTTGAGTTTTGAGATGAAAATCTCAAACAATATTTATTCAATTGAATTACAAATGCAAGATTACAAGTACTAGAGATATTACATCTGTTTAAGTACAGGTACAGTTTTTCCAAAGTTGGTTGCTAAATGGCTTCCACTTGGCAGTATTCACCTAGACATCCCATTCTCTGGAACCCATGAATGCGAGATGTCCTCCAGTTGATTTTGTGAAACAGAATGAGCGGCTCCTCTTCAATGGGGCGTCACAAACTTGTTCCGTACGGTGAAATTCATCCATCAGGGCACTCTTTGTATAGTGCTCTGGATCAGAGTAACTTCTATGCATGCGTGTGTGTGTGCATAGAAGTTCAAGCGCGAG
>CAKKOB020000121.1:49484-64921 GCA_918844115.2 Phlebotomus perniciosus | reverse complement strand
AAACTTATAATATATTTTAACAATTACTTCAAGTGTGTGTCTGATCGTAACGAGAGTCTGATCACGAATGATCTATATTAATTTTGGCCATCGCCCTCCGTGCGAGGCATTACAATGCAATTAATGATTAATGATAATGAAAGAGAAGAGTCCCCCACGAGGCGAGGATTAAAGATATAATTTTAAGCCGATTAGCAGATACCGTAAATCCCGTCTCGTCTGAGTTTTATGATCGATTTGGAATAATAATGGTTTTGCGTTCAATTTAATAATTTATTTCGTGCTTGAGTTTTGAGATGAGAATCTCAAACAGTCATTATGTGATTTCCCTTCAGAATCAATAATAACTTAGCACTTTGTTCGGAATAAATGTACTTTACCTATGTGAAATATTTATTATATTTCTAGGTGGATTCTGGTCCGTTCCTCTTCACACCTATTCATTTCACTTCTGCCACTGGCGGACAGCATCGAGGCAGTGCCGGTGGTGGATCTGGTTCTGGTAATGCCTCAAGTCAACCTGTTCAGTGGGTACAGAATGATGTGGGTGAGGTGGCGTTAAAGCTGAAGAATCCTCTTCCGGGAGATCTTCATGTGTGCGATATGCGTCTGTTGAGTACAGGAATAGTATTCGAATCACGTCCTCAGACCATCTCGTTGGTTGCTAGTCCAGCAGCCACTTCTGTCACCCTCCAGGGAACACCTCTGGAGGTGGGTAAGCTGGAGATTCTGGGCTACAGTACTCACACACTGGGTGTGAAGAGCAATTGTCGCTTGAGGGATATGCAGAGGAGTAGACACCATTTACCAGCTTCGGTGAACGTGGAAGTAATTCCGGCACTTCCGACGCTCTCTGTGACCACTTCACTACCCGAGAAGGGATTAACACTGTACAATGGTGAGGAGGTGAAAGTTGCGGTGACACTGACAAACACTGGGTCTGTACAGATTGAATTTCTGGAGGGTGCTATTCACTCTCAACTCGACTTAGCCACGCAGGCAAGGATTTTCCACTGGGTGACACCAGAGGAAGTGAACAGGGCGCTCCCTATAGCTCCACAGGACAGTGTCACCTTCACTTTGCGCATCTTTGGGGATGCTGACTTCCTGGGACCCGTGAATTTGTCTCTCTTGTCCGCCGGAGCGGGACTGTCGCCAGCTCAGGTGGCTCATGATGGTCCACAGAGTCTCAGTGTTGGATCCACAAGCCTCATGACAGTCACTTCTGGGCCCAGTAATCACAGTCGCGTGAGCTCGCCCACACACAGACGTAACACGGAGCTCACGTCGAGCTTCCGGAGCACGCACTCAGGACATTCCTCTCTGGCTACCGTGAGCCTCAACACGGCCACAATGGGCAATGGTACGAGACACATGGACGCGGAGTTGAGACTGAGATTCTCCGGTGGAGCGGGATATCAAGTGAGTTGAAAGAGATTTATTTTTCACATATTTCTAGTTGTTTTTTTTTGTTTTTCTTGACGCTTCTGAACATTATGCTATAAATTATTGTTACAAATCAAAAGTTATATAATCAAATTTAAAACTGAATGAATGAAAAATTTTGTTAAATTTCATTATGAATTGTAATTTTTTTAAAAATCAAATTGTTTTGGTGAATATCTCTATATTCAATGTTTTTTTTTAGTAAAATTCAACTAAAAAACTAAGTCTATTGCTTAGAAAATTAGTAAAATTATAATAATTTTTGAGAAAAATTGCGGTAGGTAGGTAACCTAAAATGGGAATTTTTATCGCCATAAAATAACTATCAGAATTTAATTTGACAAAAATATTTTGAATTCATTCGCTAATTAAGCAATTGTAGTAAAATTAAAAAAAAAACTTTAAAACTAGAGTAGGTATGATAAGGATGATAAGATATAGAAATTTCTGCAAAATCTGATGAAAGCTATAGGTATATATTTTAAATTTCGCTCGTGTTTTCAGGAGGGCTACTGCCGCCAGGTGTCAGCCGCTCTGCCACTCGAGCTCCTACCCAGTGCTCACATCACAAATTGGGACGTATTGCCAGCGGAAACACCCTCCCAGTTCTATCTTGTCCTCGATGTAGTTAATGTGACTGGGCAGGAGATGGCGCTGCAGTATACAGAGCAAAAGAATATCGTGATCGAGGCGAAAGAGAGCTGTCGGATTCCAGTTCCTGTGGAGCGATGTCCCCTGGAGAAGATCCAGAATGTGATGGCGGCGCCTAGTGAGTCAGGCAGTGTCATGAGCGGTCACGAAGTGGATCACATAGAGAAAATCTGCTCTGGACATATTTCTGACCAAGTTAATTTGCACTGGAGTCTTGCTGGGACTGAGACTAAGGGTCTGGCGTCCCTCAAGGGCATCACTCTGTCGCCGGCGATGCTGGATCTGGTCACTGTGGCTCCTCTGCAATGGGGTAAGATAGATGGTGTTCTGTGTTGTATTTTTTTTGTAATGAATTTTAATGGATTTGCAGAAATTTCCGTTGATCGAGAGAAAGTGACCAGTACAGCTGAGATCTCCAAGATGACGGGCGAATGTGTGACTCTGGGAGTCTCTATTATCAATCTCTCACCTCAGCCTCTGCACAGACTCATCATTTCAATCCAATTCTATCAGGATTATCAAAATGGAATGCACAATTATCGCCTCGAGACGCGCATCATCATGTCAGGAGCCAATGAGTAAGTTAATTGAATACTTTTGCCCATTTTCTAAGTTGACACACCATTTTTGTTTGTCTGACATATTCAGAATACTCATCCCCTTCCTGGGACGGAGCGAGAGAGCCTCACACGAGTGCTCAGTGATATTTTTTACTCCGGGACGCTTCAAGGCGGACATTCAATGTAGCGCCCAGAACTCCCAGATGGTTTCCATCTCCAGTCACGCCGCCGAGTCCACATCCAGTGGCGGTGGGGTGTCCTTGGTGGGTGGCAATACGGCCAACACATCGACCAGTCTCAGTGGACGCAGAGTCTCCGCGGATTCTCATATTTGGCGCTTTACTCCACCCATTGAGGTCACAGTTGTTGAATGATTCCGCCAGTCACTCACCCTTCCATCAATACTTCAAATACTATGGTTATTTTTGTTATCTGGATGAAAGAGAGAGAAAAAAATAAGGAAAATGGTAGAAATGCAATGAAATTACTTGGTATTTTCCTTTTGGTGCTCTTGAAAGTTTATTGGAACAGATCATAGAGGTCAGGCGGAACCACTCACCCAGTTGGCCTTCACTTTATTATTCGCATCAAAAGCAATTCGATTTTTGTACCAGTATACGATAAAATCGATAAAATATTTTCAGCTCTAATCGGTAAAGAAACGACAATAAGCTAAACCTTAATCCTATTAAAAATTAACTTAAGGATTTTTTCTGTTCGTGATTTCGTGATTATCTAATTTAATTTTTAGGTCTAACCTAGTTCCTTCGATTCAACGTATCCAAACAATTTGCAAAAATACTTCATCAACTAAAATACCCAAAAATATAATTTCTAGCAGGGCCATAAAATTACAAGACAAAAAATCTAATTTCTACAATTCAGTACCGTATGGCATTGATTGATCTCTGTGATTAATAGCTTTCCTATGATACTGTATTCTCAGCAGAAAAGTAATGCTTGTTATAATAAATGTTATTTTAATTCTAGAATTTAACATTTGTTCAATTGAAGCAACAAAAAGAATTTCTGAACATTACAAGACGAATTTCTCGCATGGTGCTTTTCGTATATAAAAGGTCCTTTGATTTTTCAACAACGCAAACAAATTAGTCTTAGTTCTGAACCACCAGCTAGAACTAGTTATGTCCAAGAATCCAATATTTACCGGTAATGATTTTCTGTTTATTGTTTATTTACATAAGTGCTTGCAAAAATCGATATTTTTTCTCCACCAATACCTCACTATATATGGCAACACGTAACGCCGAGTCCAGCTGAGCAGCAGACGGCATGCGGCAACCCCTCGGTTTCCGGTAGCCATTGCACTTTGGCCAGTAAGAGCAAAACGCGCGTAGAGTGAACATCGTTAGCGCATCGTTTGGGCGAAAAACGCATTTTTTTCGATGGTTAAAAGTTGAGAAAATTTGTGAAGAACCACACAAAAGTGATCAAGAGTGTGCAGTGGAGTGATTCTCATGCGATTCTGTGGTAAATATCCTATAGATTTCACTGCATTTTCCTGCTCTCTTTGGGTACAATGACACCTTTTTCCACGATACGCCTCAAGCGCGTGCCCTCCCGGAATTTTCTCATGGTATCCCTCTCTTTCAACTATTTCGCAATCAAGAGATCCTCTTCAGAGGTCAGAAGCTCCCTCCTTGTAGTTTTTGTACAGCCTGTCCAGGGATTGTTTTTCACAGCTTTTAGTTGGGGCCTTGTAATCTCCGTGTTTTCCCGTTTCAGCGGGGAGACCCGTGCCAGAGAGAGAGAGCATGAGCCCCCCCCCAAAAAATCGGTGTAGAGCGTTTTTCACGCATACAGTCCGTTTTCTATTCAATATCGGCGAACAAATACATCCTCGTTCGGGCAATACACGCCCAAAAGATGGATTGTGTTAGGCTTTCCAAAAAAAAAATAATGATGAAAAAAACGAGAAATTTTTTTTTCGTGATCTCTGTTACTCATTGGAAAACGGAATGGGGCATGCCACAAAACAAAACAGACCCTGGATGAGCCCCTAAATATGTTTTCTTTCCAAAGAACTATTTAAAAATCGATTTTCTATAATTTCTTTTATTATTTTTCTTTTTTTAGTAAATAATATTTTTTTATTATTTTCTATTTTTTATCAAAAATTTAACAATATTGTCTCGTAAAGATATTCTATAACTTTCTATTTTTCTTTAAAAACACGTTTAAAATCTACCTAATAGCCGATTTTCTTAGAAAAAGTTAAATTTCCTGAGAAGACACTACAAAAATTCCACTCTTACATAATTCCTTGCACCCGAAATGTGTGTTTTCTTTTTTTGCTCCCCAGTTCAACATGAGAAATGGCAAATACAAGCTTCTAGTTTTATTTTAAAGTTTTAAACATGTGTGAGAAATATTGAGAGATTATTTTGATTTTTGCTGTGTTGGTTGATATATTTGGGTGTTTTCTCGATTGGAGTGGTTGAAAAGTAAGAGAACTTCTCGTACAGGTCGATAAAACCCCTCAGGCCACTGAAAAAGAATGGAGAAGTACATTGAGTTTTTTTTATTATACGTTTATTATATATTTAAATGAGCGAATATGTTTTTATTAAAGTGTTGTATCAATTCCTGACTTGTGCCTAATAAAACAATCTTTGGTCTAAGTACAAAAAAGCCTGAAAATTTTAGATTCACATGGATCCATTATTTTATATTTGAACAGGTGATTTAGATTGAAAAATTAAATAAAAAAGGTTTTGGTTCCATTCCTAACAGCCGGAAAATCCAGACCTATTTTAAAAATAATTAAATGTCATTTCGAAAAAAAACTCAGTTTTTTGTTTCAAAAAAAAAAATGAATCTAGGCATTCTTTGAAAATTTTTCCACTCTTTTACGCTCTTTTTTTATTGTTTTCTTTTGCTTTTATAGTTTCCGCCGTGATAAGTTGGAGAAAACTTCAAGATCATCAAGACCAGCTTAAGATGAAGTAAGGTTGTCTCTACGGTGGATCGCAGAGATATTAGCCCTCAAAAGCCGAAAGTATAAGAAACTTAAGTGATTTAAAGTGACAGTGTTTCGATTTTGCGAAAAAAAAATATCGTGTGCCCTCGCCGATCGTGGAGGGATTGTCGAGTGTTTCTTCGAAATTTGTAAACCTAATAAGTGTTCCTCCCATGAAGTCGCCAAAAAAAGTTTTTAACAAAGATGCTGAAAGAGCACAAATGGTGTGAAAATTAAAGAGAAAATTTTTGGGGGTGCAAAAAAGAGTGTGTAGGAAAAGAAGACGGGATGGAAAGTGGGTGAAGCGAAAAATGTTGGGCTACGCCTAAGTAGAATCATAGAAGAGGAAGAAGAAGAAGAAACCGTGAACGTGGAAAATACGCAGTGAAGAATTGTGCTGTTTTTTCTCTCTTTTACGTATTCGTTGGGGAAGGAGAGAAAAGTGTCTCCGGAAGTTCCTAAGCTGAAGAACTTCCTGGTTGTGCATTGTTCAGTTTTGGTACTCATTTTCTTGCTCTACCCACATTTACAAGAGCCCCTTCTCATTTTACGCGAAGATGAAAAGAAAAACCGAAAGAAAATGACATGTTAGCTCACAAGACGTAAAGAAAATGGATGCGAAAATGTGTCCAATTCAGTGGAAAAGTGGACCCAATATGAGGTCTGCGATCCTCTAGTTGATCCACTTAAATTTTGGATTAGTGTGAAAAGGCAAAAGTATATTTAAAAAAAATAGAGATAAGCCCCAAAAAAAGAATATCTCTATATTTCAGTGTGATTCTGTGAGTGGCGAGAGCGATAGGTGGAGTAGAGGGAAAGTTGGGAGAAAAAAATTGTGAAGATTTTCTCCTCCACTCCCCCCCCCCTCAAACAGTGTGTTGGAAAGGGGATAGAAGAAAAAGTGAAGTTTTCCCCTCAATCATTTTCTATTCATCACTTCAAATTGTGTTTATATCTATTTTATTTTCCCCAAAAAGCAGATAGGAAAAAAATAGTGCTGAAGAAAAGTGTTGAAGTGTCCAAGTGAAATCTTTCCTCAACTGTGGAATAAACATCAATTTTCAACATTTGAGGAAGACATCCGGAAGGGCCAAGTGAGAGCCTATTCGAGGATATTTCCCTGTGTGTTATAATTTTCCATCGGCGAATCACTAGTGTTTTTGTTCGAGAAGAAAATCCAACCATAATCAACGGGGGGTTAGAAATCGACAAAACACAGTGTTGTGTTCAGGAGGACGCCCCTGAAACGCCTCCATGAAGAATCCGAGGCAAAATGGTACGCGAGACTCGACACCTTTGGGTTGGAAATTTGCCCGAAACAGTACGCGAAGACCGAATTCGGGAGCATTTTAAAAGGTGAGTCTTTTGTGTTTTATTATGGAAATTTCAAATTTTGTAGCTCTATAAGTTGAAAAATGTCAAATTTGTTGCTCTTGAATAACTTAGAATTTTCAGAAGTGGGATTGTCTGTCTTTTTCCAATTAACGTAATTTCGCAGGTTGGGTTGGAACAGCCGATAGTTTTTCTCATTGATCTATGTAGATATAGATGTCTTTGAACGTCTGATAATAAAAATGTATAGGTACAATTCGTATTGGTTAGCTACAATCGTCGTTGTATGAAAAGACCGTCTAGGTTCTTTCAATATACAATGTACCTATAGAAGAGAATCATAAGAAAAATTACCAAAAAATTATTTTTATATCTCAGTGGTATTTTCTTATGGTGCACGGAAAATCGTTATTGTACGAAAAATGAAAAAGTTTATACATAGGATTAGTTTAGTTTAGACATAGTAGGTATGTACATAGGATTATGCTCAAATTTAACTTTTCCGGCCGGCCGTTAGGTCCGTCCATGCTACGACTCATGGGGAGAATTACAGCATGCGATTTTTATTATAATTATTTTACTAAATAGAAGTTTAAGTTAGGCCCTACACACATGGGCTGAGCTGAGTGGAAGATTAGCCATTTCAGAGTCAAATCCAGTTCCGTACACACTATAATCGTAGTTTACTATTTATGATTGTTTTATTACTGATATTGTCCATCCTTCTAGTTTTAAAGGAAAATTTTAGTAAATTAACTTCATAATTCACGCAGGTTTATATGATTTTGATCAATTTATTTGCGACCTGAAAGCTGCCTCGAGACCTTTGATAAAACGCGACTAAAGTCTCGAGGCGGCTTTCACGTCACAAATAAATTGATCAAAATAATACAAACCTTCATGAATTATAAAGTTAATTGACAAACACCTTGTTTTTTAACAAGGAGGAAACTCATATCAGTGCTAAGAAAAATCATAAATATTTTGTGAATACAAGTCTGCGCTTATAATGTGTAATAGCGGGCATAAACTTATATGACTTAAGTCTCGAAAATTCGCTTGCTGTTAAAAGCTTTTCACTAACTTCTATTGTGCTCACCGTAGTAAGTTCAAAGTTTAATAATAAAAAAAACTCTTAATTTTGATTTCATTAATTTTTTATTTATTTTTTATTTTCTCAAACTAAAGGGACCCAAGTTACTACAAAAATCACCAAACCAAGCAAAGAGGGGCGCGAAGCGCCTTCTTAAATATATAAGCACTTAGGTATAGTTTGTAAAACTTGCTTTAACGTATTTTATTTCTACGTATGTATACCTACCTATAACCACAACTTTGGTACAAGTCTTTGGACTGTTTAGAGTGGTTTCTTCAATTTCACAAAATGGTTTATTTCCTGTTTGACTGTCTTAAGAAAAGTTCTCTTTATTTATGAGTCCTTTTGTCTCTCTTTCTCCAAAAACTCCGATTATACGTGCATTTTTGTTAAGAAAAAATTCCAACACGCAGTCATGATGAATATTTTTTCGAAATATTACCTTTTATTCTTTAACCATAAATCTTTCAATGGCATGCCGAATATTACTATAAATGGAAATTTTCTATTAACCATCCTATTTATGTACGGTTGAATTTTTCATCAACTCGTGCTATTCAACTTTGCCATTTAAGACCAAGGGAATTACCAATTGAAAATAGTTACTGCTCTCTCAGTACCAAAGAAACTCCACCTCGACCATTATAGCCACCATTTTCACGACTTTATGGATTTTTTCCGCAGTAGAGTTAGGAAGGATGTGGAAACAGATTGGGTGGAATTTGCAGTATGTTCAGAGAGACAAGCCTTGTAATTTTGTGAACATTCGAGAGGATTACACATTTCTCTCTCGTTCGCCTTTCCTGTCCAATTTGGACCCGTTCTTGTCTCAACAGGGCTCAAAGTGAACCCCTTAGGATGTTTTATATAGGAATATAATTTTATAACACAAGTCTTTCAAAGGCATACACATAACCAGGAGAAGCAAATTTTTATGTACCTTATATATATTATATATATGGTGGTATTTATTGAACAAGAGAATAAAGAATATCGCAGTATGGAAGGGAGAGGAAATAATACAACATCGTGAAATATGTACGTAAGTTTGAGAAGGTAGAAATATAATATAAATAATGGGAAGAAGAAATAGAGGAAAAAAGACTTATAAAAAGGTATTTCCTTCATGTCGAAAGCAAACAGAGAAAAATACTGGTATAGGTGCAAGTGAGATGGAGTGAATGCGAAAGAGTAACTGAGTAAGGGTGATGGAGGAAACTAACGCAATAAATTGCAATCAACGTTTTCACAACGGCCATTACAGCAACTATATTTATTTTAGACTCGCATGTATACACATCTCCATTTATATGTATATATATATATATTTGTTATATATATATATATATATATATATATATATATGTATAAATAAGCTATGGAGATATAAAATGGGCAAATGCGTACAATTCTCCGTACATATAGCCAGAGAAGGAGTACCTATATATAATGAATGTGGAAAGACTTGAGAGTTAAAAGCAGTCTCTGAGCAAGGGGGAACTTGCAAAAGAGCGAGACGATGTGAAAATATTGAAAAATTGCAAATTTGATAGTTTTTGCGTGGCAAAACCGTCTCAAACTTGATCTCAAATGCAGTTATTTTTAAGAACAAAAAAAAAGCAGAACCAATAAGAAATTACGAGACAAAATTAAAAGAATATCTGCGAAATCGCACAATTTTAACGTTATTCTATTTTTCGAAAGAATTTCCTGGCCTAAGAGATGGCTGGAGAGACAAAGTATGACTGGTACAAGATGGTGGGATGAGTGAAAAGACAAATATTTTAAGCAAAAAGCAGAGAAAACGATGTGAAATGTACAGAAGAGGCTGAAGATGGAGAGGAAAAAAACGTCAGAGACAGAAAATGTTGGGAACTTGAACGAGCTGCTGCTTGAAACCCATCAAGTTGATGTTTTCAGTATGGCCAGCAGTTTATAATATACGTGGTATTCTAGTGAGAAATATAATACAGTGCGAGAGTGAGGAAGAAAGCATGTGAGATTAAGTGTGTGATAGAGGGAGATAGAGTGTGTGAGTCAGAACTGTATAGCTAAAGAGATAGGTGTATATAGAGACAGTATTATGTAGAACAGAGACCGCTCTTCAGTACTTTTCCTATATAAAAACACACATGCTAAGATACACAAATACAATTGCGAATGAACGGACTTACCATGAGAGCGAGCATGCGCTCCTCTCTTCATGCTCATCGAACTGAAGTAGATGAATGGTAAAATGGTTGGCGATATAATTATATATGTTATATATTATAAATATATTGAGGGACGTGATATATATAATCCGGTATAAATGTTGTAGAAATTATACGTATTTAATACCGTATGTATTATATAGTCTATAGATGGAGGGAGGGGAAAACAGAGTTTTGGTTGCTGCCAGGGTGTTAGACAGAGATGCAGTTATGATATGGTATACGTGTGTAAATAGGATGCAAAATGTTTGGGCGAGATCGAAGAGAAGAGACGAGATTTATACGATATATATATATATATATATAGGTATATATATAGGTATATATACGAAACGTATGAGGTGAGCAGGGAGAGACACAAAAAACACGAATGGATCACTGGTTTAATGCTATCGCATCGTGTCGCACACGTAGAAAAAAGAGACGACATTCAAGCACAGCGACTTCGAAGAGAAATCCCATACAGCAAAAATCTTTATTGCTCTCTATCTCGCTTTTTCTACTGAGTATGGATGAAATTTTCAGGATTAATATGTGTGTGTAAGAGAGATGGTACAGTGAAATGTGAGATTGTGAGAGGGAAGAAGAGATGGTAGTTACACAGATACGAAATTTTCGAAGATTGAACTAGAGAGGTTGAGAGAGAAGAGGACTTTTTTCTTACCATATAAACATATATATAAGGTTTATGTAGACATTTGATGCCTTATGTGAGATATATAGGCATGTATATTTTATGATGGCAGCATCAGCCTCAGAAGCAGCACACCCAACAGGAGCGACAAGTTTCGACTACGGCATTTCATGGAATTACCATTGGCCTGAGTGAGATGGAAAATAGATGTGATATCTGTACATCTCACTCACACATCCTATTTCAGATAGTGTCAGAAAATGTACGTACATTTATAATTTTCAATGCATTGTGACATTGTTGCCAACTTTATTTGAAAAATTTTGAAATATTTTCCAGGAATTTTTCCTTTATCGCTATTTTGCAAGTCATCGTCCAGTAAAACTTCAGCTGAATACAATACTTCAGAACGATGATATGATATTCCAATATGTAGTGAGAGCTTTAAGAAAACCAGAAAAACTAAATTCTAAAAGTTACATCGCTTGCATCAATTAAATTCTAAATGACAGTCCTAAAAGTCAGATCAAATCCACATATAACTTAAAACCGCAATGTTGCAAACTCTGATCGAACTAGGCTCCGCCAAAATGTAGTTCATCGCCTGTATGGTTAGTTTCCTGTTTCTGTTGATCTGAACCGTATCATCCAATAGGGTATCCGGGGATATTATGACTCAATTCATATTTTTATGTGGCTTGATCGATATTACAAGCTGATCGATAATACTCCCGAGTACCCTATGACCAAAAGATTAAAGTGCTCCAACTTCATTGGTGGAGCATTCAATATTGGTGGAATATCAATTCAGTTAGGAGAGGACATAAATTGTGATTGGATTAAGTAGGTATGTTTGTTTTATGGGTTAGGTTAAAGAGAAGAATAAAAAAAACAGTGGCCATTCTCTGTCACATTTCCCTATTTTTTCCATTGTGAGATTATTACACCAAAAAGTCATCTTCACTCGACTATATTTAGATGTTAATGTTAGAATGGTAGAAAAAACACGTAGTTTCGGTTTATCAAACCATTTACTTGGTGCTTGTACATAAATAAAATATAAAAAGGGAAAGAAAAAGGAATAAATGAAAATATCACATTCTACAGAATGATAATGAAATGTTGGCATTACTGTACTCTAATGGAACCCGAATGGGGGCTGATTTGTATGAAAGCATTGACGATGTATGTGTTTAGCAATTGAGTGAGTCGTTCTCTTTGAAATTATGGAAAAAAGTACCACGTAGAAAATGTAAGAAGATAAAATTTTGTTTTAGTGTCTGTGTAGCATTATTTGAGAAAATGCTGCCTTTTGCTCAATATGAGCTGATTTTCAACATTTTATTATACACATATTGTATTGCAATATACTTGGATTATACAAAACGGGACTAAATTGTGAATACTCAGAGATATAGTGAGACTAAGAGAAAATATTCAAAAAAGGAAATACGTTATAATATGCTTGTGTTCAAAAGAAAATACTATAAAAAGATGAGAGAATAATGAGTGAAATATATTTATGTTTATAGATAACTTTTATTTTGCTTAGGTATAAATAATTATAAAAAGAAAATGGACAAAATGTCTCATGTAGTGGAAACACTAAAGAAAATTTCACATTTTATCTCAATAGAGAAAAGACTTCGCATTTGCAAATGCTGTATACTTAGGTATTATATATTGTATGAGAAAAGATGAAATTGAAGGGTACAAGGGGTACAAGTGAGAATATCTTTAAAGTTGATTGAATTAGATAAGAAATTTTGTATTAGAGGTGCTTCAGAAGAGAAAAAAAAACCCAACGTATTTATGTATATGATCAAGGAGGTGCTGAAAAATTTATTAGTGGGAGATAAAAAGAGAATTTAATGATATATTTTCCTGACTTTACCTCACAATAACACAGTTATCACTGCTGAAATTGTGCTTTGAATAAAAGATGCAAGAGTGAGCGATTATTGTATCCAGAGAACAAAATTATCACTGATTATAACGTTTCTGCGTCCCTTTCTAACCAATGTAATTCAGATGAGAGAAAAATACTTTTTCGCCAAGGTATTGTGTCGATGCATTAATTTTTTGCTTCTAATTCCTCATGTGATAAATCTCTGAAAAAACTTATTACAATTTGTACTGAACCGAATGATAAATTGCTATCATCCCTTTTAATTTGTTCATATTTAACATTTCATATTTAAAAATAAAAACAATGAGAAAAGTCTATTTCACACCATTTTGATATATTATATTTGAAAGGAGGATTCTGAAAAAACTTAGAAATAGAAGCAAGGAAAAAAGAATTTTAATGCAATAATAGAGTCCGACACTTGGGGCTTTGTGTTTTATTCTCTCCACTTTGATGTGTATGGTTCACAGAGGGGGTGGCTTATCTGATGGGAACTCACTGGAGCCTAACAACAGAAACTCCATTGAGTTTTCCATGTACATAGATATATAGCATTAGAGCTTGAGTGTGTAAGGATGGAGGCAATATAATACCATCTTTCTTACTTTTGCCACATAGGATGTGAGGCTAAAAAAATATTTATAACAAAAAAATAGTATTTATACCTACCAACATTTTTTTAGTTTTACAATATGTGAGAAGCTTCTGCATTTTGTATTTTTATTTCATTTGAAAGATTACCTATAATTGAAGTTGGTAGGGCGGAAAAATGGGTAAAAGAAAAATATTATTATTGATGTATGTAAATGCATTAAATATGGAGTTTTCCGATAGAATTTAACAAGTAAAATATATACAGATAGATAGCTGTGTAGGGAAAAGTTTACATTTTATACAAATAATAATTATGAAATACAATAAAAAATATAAATATAATGGGCGATTTTTCATATATGTATTATATTATACCTGTGTAACTAGTTTTTAAACAATTTTATAATAACAAATTATCCTTTCGATAAAATCACTAGGTATTTATTTTAAATGGATATATTTTAGTAGTGATAATTATTTAAGAAATTATGTTGTTTCTGGTATCTGGTAAATGTGAATAATCATTAAGTGAACTATTAATACCATCAGAGTCTGCTGAAATATTATTTATCTTATTTCGATGCTAAACACCTAAGATATTGTCTCCCGATAGATACCTACTTTCCTAATCAATAGTTGATTCAATTACGTAAATTGTTGACAAAGAAAACGTATTTTTTTGGTTTATTATCAATCAATTACCTCGTTACCTTTTGCGACAGGAATATTTTCTTAATTTTATTTGCATGTATATACTGTGGCTGGTATGAAGAAGCACCTGAGTCAATTAGGAACGAGTATACGAGAAAGATTGAAGACGCGATGGAAGACGAGACATCAGAGTTCAATTCACCAAGAATGGTTGAAGAGAGTGAGGAATTAAATGAATTTATTCCATCATTCCGTGAATATTAATTTTTTTCTTTCTTGCTCTTTTTCCTCAGCATACCATCTCTCCTTTTGAATCTTGGGAGATGGATATGGAGGTAAATGATATATAATAGAAAGGAAGTAGAACTTCTTAAAAGAAAAAAAACATCTATTTTGTATTTGATAGTGTAGTGAATTCAAAGCAATCAAGAACAAGTTTAAAGATACTTACTTTTAATTCTCAAAAAAATATTTTAGTGACATTATTAGAAGTGTTTACTTGTAGCTTGTTGACCTTTTGCGTCTAATTGGATCCATCATATTACAAAAAATGGCAAAGTAAACGTGTAGTTTAGCTTTGCGAGCTGGGATTCGGTGGGCCACCTAGGGATGTAATTTAATTCGCTTATCAACTGGAACTTTTGGTGGTAAAGAGTAGTGTCGAGGTGCGACCGTATATGGAATCCACAGCAAACCTCATGAGTATATCTTGTAGTTTTCAGGATCGTTGTGGATTCACGATTCCACCAAGTTTCAGCTGATAAAGCGATTTGCATTACATCCCGAGGTGGCCCACCGAATCCCAGTTTGCAAAGCTAAACTACGCGTTCGCTTTGCCATTTTTTGGAATGTGGGGACCCTAATTTGTGGAGCACCCCGACTCTGGGGTCTCGAAGCTGACTTCGATTTTGGTGACCCATTACAGTAAGCTGGGATAGGGGAAGCCCAGCTAATTTTGTTTAAAGATTTTTTCTAATAAGTAGGTAATATAATTACTTTTATTATAGGTAGGTTCTATAAAGACCTAGAACACCTGAAAGTTTCGTTTAACCTTGTCACCCAGACTTATGATTCCATCAAGAAATATCCTAATACATAAAGCCGAGTGTGCATATCTGAATTGGCCTGATCACCCCCAAACCATTAAATCTCGACCGAACATGATCCCAGGAGTCCGAAAATACCCATCTCCAAAATGTTTGTCTGTCTGTCTGTCTGTCTGTATGTCTGTCTGTCTGTCAGTGTGTACGCGCATCACGGCCAAACCGCTGAACCGATCCGGATGATATTTAGCATAGGTATAGTTGGCATCCCAGGTTGGGACATAGGCTATATGAAAACTTCCCCCGCCTCCCCTATCTGGTACCTCCC